>JABXWE010040541.1:0-11643 GCA_014611495.1 Limonius californicus | reverse complement strand
ATGAAGCGGCAAAACTAAACGAATGTTACAAGTCGGTGTTACGTAAGTGTTGCAAAGTCCCAGCACACCATATCAATAAAAACGTTGATGCTGTAAAAGAAAAAATGGTAACTGGATTTCTAGAGCCGCATTCTAATTTTTGAAGCCTTTCTATACACAACTTAGTAAGTAAGACTAGGCAACTGAGTTACTAATGCGTTCTCATTTCGTAAACGTTCATGACTTTCTGAAGTTTACGATTTATAGCAGTTCTAGAGTTCAGACGACAAGTTTCAATCTTTTTGCTGCTCAAGAAGAAACAACCGACATACAAACTGGCCTCATAATTATTAAACTTTTCGAAATGGACAGACTAAATAGTAAAGTGAGGAAAAGTCATGTCGGTTCAAATTAAATGCCGGCTAATATCGCTTATAAGGTTTCGCTATATTAAAGGGTTTGTGTTTTAAAGGAATAAAACACTATGTATACATATTTGAATAGACAAGCTGATGAAGAGCAACATTTTATTTTACGCATCCAATTTCTGAGAGACACCTTTCGCTGGAATTGTTTTTTTATAGTATTAAAATGCCAGTCCAAAATTTCGGTTTGTAATCGAATATAAACAGTAAGTCATTCGCAAAACAAAGATTGTCTAAGGTTTGGTAATTTAATTCCTGGATTGAGGCTACAACACTGGAGCACGTAAAATTAAACTAAAAATAAAGCAACATATAACATTTCACAGTTCCATCAACAGAGAGTGGTCAAGCAGAGATCGACCGGCTATTAGTTTATACACAGGACGTGTTCCTGTCAGTCGTCATAGAGCAACGAGATATTGATTTTCTGTACATTAGGAACAACTCCAATAGAAACATATGAAATGTTGAAAACTGTGTACGGTGATAATACTTCAAGTCGTACTAATGTGTTTGAATGGTTTAAAGATAGTTTCAGAGATGCACGTGAGGATGTTCAAGATGCTAGAACTATCTGTCCCTTGAAATGCTGATTCGGTTGCAATTTGTGTCACTGGTGATGAGTCATGGGTGTTTCATGATAGTTCTGAAGCGAAACGCCAGACCATGGTGTAGACTGGAAAATCATCACCTAGACTCACAATTTCGCTTGCAAAAATCCGGCTATTCACTAATGTTTGCAGACAACCAACTTGTTTTTGCTCTGCAGGAAGAGAACATGATATATATGCTGCCCAAACCTAAAGAAAAATATAAAAAATGGGGGTTAAATATAAAACTGCAAAAGACAGAATACATGTGTGTGGGAGAACGAACAATCAATATACAAATAGGTGAAGACATGATCAAGGCATCCACGAAATATAGATATTTAGGTTCGATTATTACAAACTCGGGAAAAGTAGAAGAAGACATACAGAGAAAAGTCACAAAGGGAAAAAGAGCTATGAAAGCGCTTCACGGGACTATCTGAAATAGAAAACTTTCCAAAGAAACGAAAAGAAACATATTTAAAGCTATTATAGAGAGTATAACGACGTATGGAGGAGAAATGTGGCAAATGACTAAGAAAATCAGAGATGAGATAAGAACTGTGGAGCTAGATTATATGGGAAGATGCCTACAGTATATCCGCAGAGACAGAATACAAACAGAAACAATACGGAGAGCAATGGAGGTAAAAGAATCAATTACAAGAAGGTTGGAAAACAAATCACTAAGATGGTACGAACACATTCAAAGAATGGAAAAATGAATGTGGCCAAAGAAAATCCTACACTGGCTTCCACGAGGGAAAAGAAAAAGAGGACGACCAACCGTCAAATGGAAACGATACATGCACCAAACTATGCAAGAAAAGAGTTTGGAAGAAGACGACTGGGAAGATAGATAATATTGGTATCTGAGAACGACCAACCTCTGTAGGGAAAAGGTTGAAGAAGAAGAAAAATCCGACATCAAACCTACGCTGGCTACTTTTTTCGACAAACAGAATGTGATCCATAAGAAAACTTGTGCCTGGCGGACAAACACTTACTAGTGGACTGACTCTATGTTGAAGAGATGAAGAGAGTGCGACCGCAATTTCAATGAAAAGTGCAGTTGATTCTTGTTACATGACAATGCACCTGTCCATTCTGCACTGTACTGATTTCGAAGTATGTAATTTAAGCTGAAACTAGGAAATTACTGCAATATACACATATTTCTAAAATATATTTATTTCTCCGTTTTCAGATTACATTTACGCCGAATCCATAATTTTACATTGCTCGTGGAAATCCGTCTAAACACGAATCTAATAGTAAAAGTTAATCTTCCACCTACAAATATACGACATTCGTCACAATTAGCAAGTGTTATTTTCATTAAATCTAAATTAACTCGGTCTAGTGCTTCAAAACAACATTGTGATAATGATAATTTCTGGAACTACAGAGGCGGTTATATTTGCTGTGTGTCTCCAGTGCACTGAAATTCTATTTACATGATTTGGTTCAAACGGTTCCATGCTATAGTGATCAAGTTCTGCAATACAGTGAATAGTCGCAGAACATTTACTAAACTTCAGTCTGTATTTCATAATATAAAAGCAGTGGCACTAGTATCGATGTATATTTTAAGAATGAAATCTGTTTTACCAAATGTACTGTTTTTGAGCGCTAACTGCAACAAGTGTTAGTGTTAGATTTAAAAAGATACAGTTCGTTGAATATTTGATTGATATTTAAAAATGGCTTTGATTGCTTGTCTGCAATCAGGAACTGCGTCACTAACGTTTGGAAGGAAGTGATCATTAAAAACAACTAACTATTACCGTAATACCTTGTCATACGTATTTACGCTAACTGTGCATAAACAAGGCAAGTTTTATTAAATTGTATCTAATCCCTGGAATATTTTGTATAGTATCTTAAGCACACAACTATTTACATTTTTTCGTCAAGCCATATTGTTAAGACAATAACAATTACAGTTTGTTAGTAAACAGAATTTTATCAATTACGTGCGAATAATTATTGTTAAAAATTCGAATAAAACTACACATAAAAACATTTGACTACAAAGAAGTATCTATTTGGTAACGCGGCCTAGAAACGTATCAATTTGTTGGTGAATCTCACTTATCACTGCACATTACAAAAGGGTCGAAACGGTTTAATAACTCTACGCACACAGTTTGTGTAGCCTTCTCCTTCCTGGCTCTTTGACCAAAGATAAATCATATTTACAATCATTGATATTGGCTAGTTATAAAATCAGCTACCCAAAAGAGGAACTATGGGCGGTTAGCACACAGGTAAATATTTAATTAGATACACACATAACCACCGAAGAGCACACCGTCCTGTTAATACGAGTATTAGAAATACGTGGCTCTGTTAATAAATTATGGACATACATATTTGGTAATGACTTATGAACTCACAACACTAATATTAAACTGGGACCACACAGTTCTAATACTAAATTTGGAACACACAGCTCTGATAATATCATAGAAACAAACAATTCTTATATTCAATAGTAAATACACAAATCTGATGATAAATTAGGAACCCACTGCTGATCACAAATAGTGAAAACACAGTTCAGATAATAAATTAGGAACACACAGCTCTGGCCATAAATTAAGAGCACGCTACTCTGATGAAAAGTTAGAAACGCAGTTTCCATAATAAATTATAACGACAGCCCTGATAATCAAAAAGGAATACACAACTTTAATATTAAATTAGCAACACACAGCTGTGACAATAAATTAGGAATGCATAGCTGTGAATTAGAAACACACAGATATGATATTAAATTATGAATACACAAATCCGATGATAAATTAGGAACACAGTGCTGACTACAAATACGGAGCACACAGTTCAGATAATGAACTAGGAATACACAGCTCTGGCCATAAATTAAGACCGAGAAACTCTGATAAACATTTGAAAACATAGTTTCCATAAGTCGGAACGACAGTTCTGATAATAAATTAGGAACACACAGGTTTGATATTTAATTAGGAACACACAGCTGTGGTGATAAATTAGGAATGCACACCTGTGACAATAAATGAGAAACCCACAGTCTGAACATAAATTAGGAGGAAAGCTCTGATAATAAATTAGGAACACATAACTCAAATATTAAATTATGAATAAACAAATCTGAACATAAATTAGGAACACAGTGCTGATCACAAATAATGAATGTACAGGTTCAGATAATAAATTAGGAATACACTGCTCTAGCAATAAATTAAGAACATGCAACTCTGATAAAAGTTAGAAACACAGTTTTCATAATAAGTTAGAACGACAGCCCTGATAATCGAAAAGGAAACCACAACTGTGATAATAAATTAGGAATGCAAAGCTGTGACAATAAATTAGGAACCCCCAGATCTCAACATAAATTTGATTTGATAATAAATTACGAACACAGAATTCTGATATTATGAATAAACAGATTTGATGATAAAGTAGGAACACAGTGCTTATCACAAATAAGGAACACACAGTTCAAATAATAAATTAGGAACACACAGCTCTAGTAATAAATTAATAAGATGTAACTCTGGCAAAAAAATTAGAAACACAGGTTTCATAATAAGTTGGAACTGCCCTGATAATCAATAAGGAACACACAGCTTTGATATTAAATTAGGAACACGCAGATGTGGTAATAAATTAGGAATGCATAGCTGTGACTATAAATTACGAACTCACAGAAAATTGGGAAGAGAGCTCTGATCATAAATCAGGAATACTTAACTGTGATATTAAATTATGAATGCAAATCTGATAATAAATTAGACACACAGTGCTGATCACAAATAAGAAACACGCAGTTCAAATAATAAATTAGGAACACTCAGTTCTGATAATAAATTAAGAACACTCAGTTCTGATAATAGATTAGAAGCACAGTTCTGATAACAAATTAGGAAAAATCAGTTCTGATGATAAATATTAGGAACGTTCAGTTCTTATAATAAGTTATAAACAAAGTTTTGATAGTAAATTACTAACTGATGAAAATTATGAACACACAGATCTAGAAATTGGAACACGCAGTTCTGATAATAAATTAAGAACACTCAGTTCTGATAATAGATTAGAAGCACAGTTCTGATAACAAATTAGGAAAAATCTGTTCTGATGATAAATATTAGGAACATCCAGTTCAAATAATAAGTTATAAACAAAGTATTGACAGTAAATTACTAGCACACAGCTCTGATAATAATGAAGGAACACACAGCTCTGATTGGGAACACAGTTCTGAGAATATATAAAAAACACCAGTAACAAATTTGCGGTAGGCAGCAATTACTTGGAACTGATAGTATTAGCTACAAGTCAAACCCATACTTAATATTACACGCGTGTTCTTCTTGTACCATCTAAAAAAACAAGAAAGAAAAGAAAAGAAGAAAAATAAGCTACTATCAACTGATTTTTAAATCAATAGGGATCAGGCCCACCAGAAGATAATATCACTTATTGTTGTTTAAATTCGCTTAATCAACTTTATTTACAGCAACACATAAGTAACGCCAAATTGGTTTAGAATTTCAGTGCTTATAAGCCAATTAAAGCAGCGGAGACTCTAGAGAACGTAATTTATAATGAAATACTAATTCCTTATTTAGGTTATTGTATTTAGAAAACCATAAATAATTTAACTTAACGTATTAAACTCTTAAGCTTCCCTATATTTATTTTCCACGACAGGTTTCCAGACTTGTTTTTCTAATTTAATATTTTGTAAAACATTCCCTATCTATAATACTTTTAAGATATATCGAAATTCTTATTGAAAGTTTTATTGCTTAGGAGGACTATTAAAATTTAAACTGAAATGTTTAAATAAAACCTCATCTGAAGACAGTTCCAAAAATTAAACTAATTAAAGGTTGGCTGTGACTCTTGTTAACATATTTACCGCAATTGTTTCGCTATAATATTATAGTGGCAATTATAATTACAATTTCAGAAACATCTGTTAATTGTAGCAGGAACAGTGAATATCAATCAGATTTCTTACGAATAAAGGCGTAAATTCGACTTTAATTCTTACAAGACTGCGAGCACAAACGGCGATCAACGTCTTTCTAAAAGTCTGGTGTTTGAATAGTCCAAATCTTTTACAGATGGGAGAACTTGTGTAGAAAATGAAAACTTCGGTTAATCGTGAAAAGTAAGACGGTAATGTACTTATTCTCAAATGTCTCAAAATTTAAAAAATTAGTGTTGGAAGTGTTGAAAACATTCTTAGATATCGTAAGGTGAGTACTAGATGGATTCCGTGATTCTTGACCGAAGAACACAAGTTGAATCGTTTACAAAATCTTCTTTACTGCAGCGATTTAGAGAGAAGGAAATACATTTTTGGACTCAATAGTGACTGATGAATACTGAGTACATTATTCTACTACTGAGTTTCAATGTGCAAGCATGCAATGGTGTTCCATCGCATCTGCAAAACCAAAGAAAGCCAAAACTGTATTATCACTTATTCATTAGTAAAATGAAAGCAAATTGTTTTGGGAATCTCAAGTGGTACTGTTTGTTGATTTACTTAAAAAACGTTGTACAGTACATGCTGACTATTATTGGACAATTTGGTTCGAAGGAGTTAATCAGGCGATCATGAACATCCGGAAGAGAAGACAAAGTCATGTTTGTTTTCTCCAAGACTAATCTCGCTTTCGTCTTATCGCCAATGCTTTTTACAACCCTTTCTGAATATATATTCTAACAGATTCACTTTGACGATATGGACATAAACATATACGGCGAGAAACTAAACCATCCACGGTTCGCTGGCGACATCTTAATCATTGCTGATCGTATTGATGAACCTAGGGCAATATGCTAAATGCAGTATGCAGCAAAATTAGTTGGGCTCTAAATCAATGCCACCAAGACACAATACATGACAATCTTGTCATAAGTGAAGAGATCTTGATAGATGAATCGCACGTAGAACAAGCGAGCTCTTATAAATATCTAGGCCATGAAATTTCAATATGAAAATGCAGCCAAACCCGTGAAGCTTCTAAACGAATAGGTTCGGCTTGGGCTGCCTTCGGGACGTTACGCAACATCTTTATAGATATTAGACACTCCATTATGCCTAAAGAAGTATTTGACTAATGAATGCTACCTGTGCTTACATATGGATCCGCAACACTTACCCTCACCAATAAAACAATAGTGCGCATTGCGCAAAGAGGAATGAAGTGGTCAATTTTGGGTATTTCTCTTGGAGACAGGATTCCCAATAACAAAATAAAGGAAAAGACAGATGCTGTAACTCTGAAGTGGAATTGGGGTGATCATTTAGCTCCACTGGACAAAGGAAATCCTTGAGTGGAGACCACGACGTGACGCCTATCGCAGCAGAGGTGTCCACCAACTAGGTGCACTGACGACACAAACATAGCTGAAACAAACGGGATAAAGACAGCACAAGAACAGCCAAGATGGAAAGGATTACGGAATGGACGCAAATGGCAGCTTGATGATGTTGATGATCATCCTCGCCCTCGTACCGCTGCAAGAGGAATTGAAACCATAAACGAACTTTAGTGGGATTTTTTCTGCATTCAGCATATGGTCCTAATCTTGCTTTTAACGATTTGCATTTGTTTGGCTCGTTTTGCCAGGATTTCAGTCAGATAACGACTTTATCGACGCTGCTCAAGAATTGATTCGCATGCAACCCAAAGACTTCTTCCAGGAAGGTATTTAAATAGATTTCAGATCGGTGGCGCAAGTGTAACGATAGGCAGGGGCCTACATCGAAAAGTGGTATAGTTTTCGTCGTTGTAATATTGTAATACTCTTTTTTATATATAAATTCCTGTTTAAATTTGGAATTTGGTATCATGGAAATATTTTTGAAAGTTCATTTGTTTACCTGAACAACTGTAATGGTAAAACAATTCGTAATTTTTCAAAAATGCATTAAGCAGTTTAAATTTTGTACAAATAGCCATTTATAATCCAAAGTAAAACTCATTTGTAATAGCCGAAAGTGTATCTACTAAAAAATCCCTTCTCTGCAATCTGTTTACTACTACAATCGAAAATGCTTCACATTGTAAATCGTTTTAGACATTTCACTAAAATGGTGCTCTATACTAAATGTATTTCATATTTCAAAAAGTCCAAAAAAGCGAAGTTTCTACAATACCATTTACACTTCGTATACGTAAAGAAATAAAAATCAACAAAACGTGGGAGAAATAAGTGTTGAAGTTATCGCTATCGACATTTCTGTCGATTCTTTATTGTTCCCTTTCGTCGGCACACTTTATTGATTACTGAAGTTCAGAGAAGGCTCCGACATTAACAATTAGGTATATTTGTTGTCGTTTTAATAGTAAAAACGTGTTTGAAGCGTTTGACTTAATAGCAGAATCATGTACTAAAATCGTGTAATTGGAAATTAATAGCTTAAGCATATACTAAGTATTCTAATCTAATATACTGTAGTTGCCCATTTATTTTCCCATTAAGGCATACACATAAGTTTAAAAAAGTAGACTATATGCATTTATTTTACAATACTAATTACCTATCCTATCTATTCCAATTCCACAAATTTTAAACTATTAATTTTGTCGCACCGTGTAACCACTGCTGATAGTATACAACAACAGGATGTTCAGGTCGAAACATCACAGCTTCAACACAAACCTAAGAAAGTTAGTTTGGCAATGAGTATTATTTTAGTTTAAAAATCCAGACGAAAAAACCTTGCTTCGTAGCACAACACTACAAAGTCGAACCTTCAGTAAACTTCGTAATATATTGCTGTGTTTATCCCTTAAATAATTATAATTATCGCCCCACGTTGGTAGCGACAAAAAGTTGCTATGTAACTAAAAGTCATGGATTCAAACTAACGCCATCTAGCCCGAACACAAAACTGTCATCTCAGGAAATTAAAGAAATGTCCCCACTCGTGGCCTCGACTCGTTTAAAAAGTTCAAAAAATAAAATTAACACGTGCAAATTTTTACTACCCTCACTATGCTTTAGTGTCAACGAAATTAGTTCATGTTTTATCTGCACCAACCTTTACAGAGAAGTTAGGCACGCAAAAATTCCCCTGGACTGCTACTCCTCCAGTACACAGACCGCACTCATCTCCGCCAGGCTAGTTCTACTTACCGTGCACTGCTGTCTCTTCCCGACATGCAGTACTTATCCATATCCATTAACGATGATTAAAACTCACATTTCATTTGAGATGCTCTATTCTCTTTTGAATATTGCAATTTTCATTATACATTAAAAAAAACAAAATCAGAAAGTAATCTCTAATTTTAAAATTTAGTACTCGTTGAAGGGCGGGGAAAGATATTATTTTGACATGGAAACATGTCTTACCCGGCGGCGATTCCAAAGTGAATTAATTAATTATTTAATCAAATTTAGAAGCTTTCGTTTTACTTGGCAACCAATGAAATTACAAGGATTATGACAGGAAAACTGTCAAGCTGTCAAACCCCATTTTTGAAAATATTATTAATTTACACAAGAAATCTTTTAACGTTAACTTTTAGATGACTTGAATGAATGAATTGCCCAATTAGCCCCATTATATTTTCACAGCACTATATACAGGGTGATTCAAAATAGAGAGCCAGTCAGGGATAAAAAGGCTTAGATTTTCTAGGGTAACTTTTCCACCTCACCGTTTCTGTATTATATGTAGAAGGTCGGATATAACAATAGACTGGATATAACGAGGGTTTACAAATAAATGTGTTGAATTGTGTTTTTTACTGTATTTAATTTCCCGCTCAGAGCGCTCACCTATCCAGAAAAAATATGCATTAATTAAAATAGAAGCCTTAAAATATTTAAGCCAAAACATTAGAATCAAATTACCATAAACGTAGTAGGTCAAATAGCTAAAGTAGCCACATTTCTATAATATAGGATAACTGGGTTTGTCTAACTAATACGACAAGAAATGGTTGAAAGTTTTTGCTGGTAATTTTCAATATCCATTAACGAAAGCCCCTTCTGTGTTATTATTACTCGCTTCCCTGTTGGAGAAACATTTAAAGTGGTTCTGTCAACGTTGTCTCTTCAATCTCTTTTTATAATGTCGTGGACGCCAAATATGTTTCATCACACTATACAACGGAGCTTTTGTTGTCAGAACACATTTAACTCTTTCAGATACTGTTGTGGTAATTGGACTATTTGTTCGGACTCTTTAATACAAGGTGTCCCACGAACTATTAGGGAAGCTTATAATTCTGAAAGCAAATTTGAATGGGAGATGCTCAAGTAATTGGAATTGTTTTCACGTAACACTTCCACTAAAACTGGAAGCAATATCGTAACTAATTTTTAAGAAACATAAAAACACTTTCTTATTTTGTATCATTTTTTCTCTTTGTAGCGGTACCAACCAAGTCGTGTTTTATTTAAAAATAAAGTTATTAAAGCCTTGTACCCTATTTTATAAAAGTGGCAACTAATCTAGATGGCTAAATCCCAAAAGCAATATAGTGATAGCCAATGATCTCTAATAGCTCTGCTAATGTTACCGTAATTGTATTCTCACATCTTACTAGATCTATATATGTTGCTTGCATATATTGCCCACCAGCTGAAGTTGAAAACTTATTGTTTCTTCTATTTTATAGGAATTACAACTAACCTAGCTAACTATATCACAATAGCAACAAGGATATAGCCTCTGGTCCCTAATTGGTATGCTACTGTAATGGTAATGCTATGCTCATCATTTTACCAGATACAGTTGTATAATGCTCAACAATTGAACTGGAACACCTAGTTATTCTTCTATGTTACAGGAATATCAATTAACCTAGCTAACAAGATCACAAAAACAATATACTGATAACCTGAGATCTCTAATTGTTATGCTAATTTTATAGTAATTTCATGCTCATCATTGTACCATATAAAATAGTAAAATAAGTTGCGTTCACCGTTGAACAATAATTAAACTAGAACAGCTAGTTTATATCCTATATTATAGAAATGGCAGTGGGCCTAGCTAACTAACTCATAATATCACTAGAGTCATAACCTGCGAATCCTAATTGCTGCGCTAATGTTATGGTATTTTTATGCTTATCATCTTACCACATAAACTAGTACAATTGTTCGGTTCCCAACAATATTCCTTAATTTTTTGTATATGTTTGGGTTTGCCGACACACGTGGACCGAAGGGCCGTTGCCCCCCGTCGATAAACAGGAAACTGCCCCACGTGAAGGTCCACTCTTCGGACAACATTACTGTCAGTGCAATGATTTAGTTATTGGGCCATGTGCGGGTTCGTTACGCACATGGTATAGATTTGCGTAAGATCTGTTAGCTGACAATAGCGTGGGGCGGTTCTTGTTCTAAGGTTTAGTTTTTAGAAAATATTTTCGCCCTCTTCGGAGGCCCTGTTTATAATTATTACCACTTGAACATTCACAGGGAGCAGACCTATATCTGTCGCCTGCTACTGTGTGATGTGATTCTTGTAATCAAAATTACTATTTTATTATTCGCAGAGAGCAGACCTTTATCTGTCGCTTGCTCCTGTATCGTATCATTCTTATACCATCGTGATCAGTTAATAAAGTGTTATACTAAAATCAACAATTGCTCATTGTATTAATTCTTCTGTT
>JABXWE010040539.1:0-12895 GCA_014611495.1 Limonius californicus | reverse complement strand
TGCGATAAACGCAGAATTTTATTTGAAATTATTCTTGTGATGCGTTCACTCTTATTTTGTTATTTAAATGTCGCTAACGAACTGAAACCTCTGTATTTTATATATCAAGAGTCGCATCAAACGAAAAATTTATATTTTCCATAAAATTAACCCTAATAATTAGAACAATACTATCAACCTTCTTAATCCCTATTATTATAAACTCATACCCAAACTATACACTTTCTACAAACACTGATATAAGAAACTCAAGGATAATAATTATTTTTAGAATATCACTAAGAGATATATTGAAAACATCTTTAGAACAAAATGTTTTGAATACAAAATAATTATCAAAACTTCTTAAATGTGCTCAAAGGGAATGATACAATACATTTTTTATAACTAAGTGGTTTAGGCATACAATTTTCCCGCCGAATGAGGAGCGTAGTCAATTTGGTATATTTTGGGGGTGTGATGAGCTAACCACACGCCACTTTACCGTGGTTCTGTCATTGTATTCAGTTGTATAATAAAGCGAACATTGCCATTGAAAATCCCGCCAAGTGTGAAGTGCGCGCTATTGGTCGATTTCTTTATGCAAAAAACAAAAATGTTTCCAAAATTTACCGTCAAATAAGCGAGGTTTACGATCCAGGTATCATGAGAAAAGGAAAGGGCAGACACTGGTGTAAAAACTTCAGAGATGGCGGAACAAACGTGCACGATGAAGAACGAAATGGAAACATTATTTTGTCACCGACAGCGTTTCTTCAAAATTTCCTTAAAATACTGTATGATGTTGCCACGAACAGGCTACAGTACCGCAAATTTGTGTCAGAACCAGCGAATGGTCTCTGCACTGACCTTTCTGCATCGCTAAAAAACTGATGGGGATGAGTACCTGGATCACATTGTATGTGGCGACGAGACTTGGATTTCGTACACAAATGTTGAAATTCAGTGGTAATTTAACTGTTGCGGAATGCGGATGTGTGTGATGACGTGAGTTGTATGAACGGTGCGTGGGAGTCAGTGACTCCTGACTTTTGAGCATGGAAAAAATAGAATACAACAACGACAAAGGGAAGTTAGCAAAAAAGACAGAGTAGACATTACAGAAAACTGGGAAAAATAAGAAACGAAAAGGCTTCACCTAAGACTTCCTCACAACAACCCCCAATATCTAAACAACCAGAAAATAAATTGGTTAAAAAGAAACCCCATTTGCACACCACCAATGAACTTGGTCAATATAAAAAAGTCAGAAGATGTGCAGAAGCTACTACAAGAAGGGGCGGTTGCACAAAAAGTTCAGCCATGAATGACGACGTATTTGAAGTAAAGGTGCAAGACGACTGATCTTCGTCTTGCACCTTTACTATAAATACGACATCGAATCACAGTTCTACGCGTAAAGAATATATAATACTGCATGTCAGGACAAACAAAAGAGACCTTCATAATCTATGGTTAGAAGAATACACCCAACATGATGATTAGACGCGATCATGAGGGACCTGGAAAAAGGGCATTAAGATAAAAGAAGCTAGCAGTATCATGAACAAGGAGAAAAAGGACAATGTCGCCGCCATAAATCGTTACCATTACACATGGTACCTTTTAATAAATCGAAAGGTACCAAGGATACATTCGCAATTGCAACAATTGCAGGTTTGGAGGTCATAATTGAACCGCCACGCAAAAAGCAACACTTTTCCCACAATGTAAAAAGTGCCAGACGTACGGACACACCTAATCTTACTGTAATAGGGAACCAAGATGTGTAAAATGTGCAGGTCGCTATAATACCAAGGATTGCAAAGCAGCAAGGCTAGAAAAAGCAAAGAACACAAACTGTGGAGAAGCACATCCTACAAATTACCGAGATTGTGTAGTTGGGAAGAAAGTCCAACAACTAAGAGAAAATATATACAAGCGAGAAAATCAAGCTACCAAACAGCGAACAACTCAAAAATTAGATCCGTTCCGTTAAAAATGTAACATTTACTGAATTCGTAAGAAGACTAACAGATGACAAAGATACCGAATACTCTCTTTGGAAAGCCACCAAGATGCTAAAACGGCCCAAAACCAAAATCCGCCCATTCGTAAGATGGTGGATGGGCAAGGAAAGATAAAGAAAAGCAGACATATTTGTCCAACACTTAGCGAACACTTTCCAACAACACCTCCTGCTGACAACGAGATCCTACCGGAAATAAACAATATGCAGGACAGAGTCATTGAGCCTATAACAAGGTCAAGTGCTCAAAGAAGAAGTTATTATGATCCCTAAACCGGGGAAACCGCCCAATGACGAAACATCATATCGACTAATCTTATTGTTACTATCTATGTATATCCAAACTGTTTGAAAAATTGCCCCTAAAACGCCTCAAGCCAATCATTGAGAAAAAGCAGTTCATCACAAGTTATCAATTTGGTTTTCGGAACAAGCACTTGACCATTGACCAAGTGCAGCGAATGTAATTCAAAATACCCTAGAGAAAAAAGAAATATGTGCAACGATACTTCTAGACGTGGCCCAAGCTTTGGACAAAGTATGGCACGAGGACCTCGAGGACACGATAGCTAAAAATCTGCCTAAGCAGATAAGTCACATTCCTAACTCATATATCTCAGACCGCCAATTCAGAGTGACGTATGGCGAGGAATATTCAGAATTAAGGGACATTGCTGCAGGTGTACCGCAAGGAAGTGTCGTTGGACCGGTTTCGTATTTGCTTTATAGCAGTAACATTCTTATAAGTAATGGAGTGTCAACAGCCATGTTTGCTGACGACACTGCATTACTAGCCACAAGCAACGAAACAAGCTACAAGCAACCGCCAACGTCAGTAGTTGGACTAAGAAATGGCGGTTTAAATTAAATGAGGCGAAGTCTACCCATAGAATCTTCACCAACAAAGAAATAAAATACGTAATCAACCAGCAAATAATCCCGTACGCTAACACTGGATGCCAAGCTTAGGTGGAAAGAACATGCCAAGAACAAACACGAAGAACTCTGCATTAGATTTAAGAATATCTGGTGGCTACTTGGTAGACATTCCGAACTACCACTACACAATAAACTGTTGGTGTATAAACAAATTTTAAAACCAGTATGGACTTACGGTGTGCAATTATGTGGATGCATAGAGAAAACTTACATCAAGATTATTCGAACTTACGAGAACGAAGTACACTTCGTAGCATTATCCACACTCCATGGTACATCAGAAATGACGACATCCACAAGGACCTATAAATGCCTACAGTCAGTGAGGAAATTACACGTTTCGCGAAAAACACGAAGCGAGACCACATGAACATCTAAATGTCGAAGTGCCTCAACAGTGGACTTATTCGGAGATTGAAAAGATGAAAACCATTCGAACTAGTTAAGTGGTAATAAGTGAATTAAACGAAACCGAAACATGAGGAAGAAGTGTTCTAAACATATGTGGAGTGCGCCAAGGGTACGTCCATCTTACTCTTTGTTTTTTATTGAAACTTTTGTCAGATCAACATTGCAGTGTTATACATGACAGGTTTGAGTAGTTAAATATGACTAAGACTATGGTATGTATACATTATATGCGTTCTAAACATAGGCTTGCAAGTAGCTGTGTGTAATACATGGAGGCAGGTAGTAGCGGCCTCGGGGACTCGAAGGCGATGGTTGCTAGTTTTCATCATTTGAGATAACGTCTTGAGGGAGCTATCAGTCTGTGATGGATGTTACGCTGTCCAAGATTGTAGTGAGTTGCTCCTTCTCAGGTGGCAATGTTTGAGAAAAAAGTCCTAGTGTTCGAGAGGATATGGTCTTGGATTGGGGCGACACCCAATTCGTGGTGGAGTTGTGCGTTTCGGATATAGCATGGGGCATTCACAGCGATTCGTAGGACCTTGTTTTGGAATCGTTGTAGTTTGAGTATATTTGTTTTGCTCGTGTTGCTCCAAACAGGAGAGGCGTAGAATGCCAGGGAGCGTAGCAGGGATTTATATAGTAGGATGGTGCATTCGGGTTGAAGCGGGGTTTTGCGATTGATAATGGCCTCTAAGACTCTCTAAGACTCCAGTTTTTTGTTTAATTCCGATATTACATTACAACTGGACTAAAAGACTAACCAGCAAATTTTTACCTAACTTTAAATAACTAAATGGTTACGCTAAGAGTTCGTCTAGTGGTGCCCTCTCAATTCTATTTTGCAACACCTTTTTCGTGTGTTACCACTTCACTTTTGCTCTGCTTTTTTCACTGACACTTTCACGTTTCTTTACACTAGCTCAAATAGTTCGGCCCTCTTTAGCCTTCTCAATAGATCTGTACGTAATCGTGAAACCTGGTCTCGTGCTTCTGGGCAAGGTTTTTTATTTCTTCTGGCACGGCTCTTATACCTAGGTCCCTGTGCTTATCATTGTTTCTAGTACTAGGGCGCATCTACAGTAGTCTTCAGTGTTTTGCTCTGGTAATTTTAAATTTGGTTGATGTTAGTTTTGCTGGCGTAGTCCCAAACTCTATTATTGTTTCTTTGTAGCAGTAGCTTTATTACTACTACCTTCAAGTTTTATTAATCTCTCAGAGATTCATTTTAGCATTTTTTCCTGCTGCTCGAACTTTTTTCCTGTTGTTCAAGTTTAGACATTAGGCTTTGTAGTAGCTGGTTTGTCGAAAATTCTGTTTTTCTGTGATTCCTCCTTTTCTTTAGTATTTGGTAGCGCTGGGAATGCTTTTGGGTCCCATCTACGCAGTGTTTTATTTACTGTCTTCCTTTCTTTTGCGATGTTTTGGTTAGTTCTGGTTGCTTCGTTTCTTATTTTTTGAATCCTTTCAGCCACTGCGCATCCGCTGTAGCTGGGTGGGTGGGCTTCGCCACAGTTGGCACATTTTGGTTTGCTATTTTCATTCATTTTGCATTCTTTTTGGTGGTTTTTCCAACACATTTCACGCATCTTGATTCTCTGTTGCAGAATCTTTGGGTGTGTCCATAAGATTGGCATTTGTTGCATTGGGAGACTAGTTCTGATTTTCTTAGAGGTTCTATTTCAACATTGATGCCTAGCATCTCTATTATCTCGTATATTTTTAATGTCTTCTTTGTTTCTGAAGCTTAGCATAAATAGCGGGAGGGGTTTCTTATCTTTTCTCTGCAAGATATTAACGGCTTCTATTATTTTATATCCGTGGCGATATAAATCTTCTACTATGTTTTGTGGAACGCATGATGGTTGTAGCTTTCTCACCATGCCTTTTATGTTTATTTTCGTATGAGTGCCAAAAATGCGTTCGTTTTAGTAAGTTTGTTAGTCACTATATTCTTCAGCAGACTCTATGTTTATTTTTACTTGTCCTTATTCATCATAACTGCTTGAAATGTAAACTTTTCTGTCTTTAGTTCGCATTGTAATGCATCGTAGCTTTTAATTTAGCTTAAAACAATTGGCGATGGTTTCGGTATTTTTACTATATTTTCTTTTTGTGGCTGTTTAGCTTTTTGCTGTGGTTGTGGTGTAGTTTCCGGCGATGTAGCCTTTTCTGTTTTTTTTTCTTTTCCTTTGTCACCCATTCCTTTTCTCTAAGTTCTTCTTCATCAGTGTAATATGCCGTTCCTTCTTGTTGGTTTTTTTGTTCCAACTATGCACTTCGACTAATTTATGTTCATTTCCCGTATTTATTACTGCTTGCATTTCTGCTAGTTGCTGCTACAACAGGAAAACATTTTGTTGCAATTCAATTCAATTCTTGAATTTTTCTCTTCTTGCCATGCATTATATAAGGTAATTTCGTCTGGGGTTCCTATTTTAATTTAAATTTTTCTTGCTTTTCTGCCATTGCATCAGTGGAGGTCGTTGATATCATCATCTTTGACACCTAACACCTGGTACGTAGGTTTTCGCTGCATCTCCATACCCGTACTAGGCCGGGTGATGATCCGCTAGCGCTCGCTTTTCCCGTGCTCCGATAAAGTGCAACACTACACTTTATCGGAGTACGGTCGAACACGTCTTTACTCTTCGAAACTCAAACAACTACTTAAACTCGAGTAAGAATTATACAAACAAAATTGGTAGGTAGTAAAAACTAGTTACAATGTATGCGCCGCGTGCGTAATTGAAAAACAATTTTTGAACCAAACAACAAACAATGCAGTGAAGTATACGAGTTTCTTCAGAGCGTATCAGTTCAAGCAAACGCTCGAGAACTGTTCTTTGAGACAGGAAAGGCGTATTGTTGGGTGCCTTGGTACAACAATTAGACCTTGAGGAAGCTGAGAAGGGCGACTCAGTTAGGGAAACTTCCTCTTGAAGTAGTGCTTTTGTACAATAACATCCGACCGCTCGCAATGGCTCGCTGTGCGAAACTCATTGAGCAATTCAATTCGCATATTTTTAACCACCCCCATACAGTTTCGATTTAGCACCACGTGACTACCACCTCTTCCGCCACTCGCAGTGGATTTCTAAATGTTTTCTTTACTGCTTATGTTATTGTATGTTTGATATTATTATTAAGATTGTTTTTAATACTTGAAATATATAGGGTGATTCTAAACAGCTGAGGATTTTTAACCTCTAAATCGCCTAGGCACCGTTACGGAGTTATGTGACTTCATCGTTTTCTTACATCAGTTCACTAAAATGTAAATAACTTTCTTGTTTATAGTTCGATTGTGATAAACTTCGTTGTTTTGGAAAGCTAACAGTTCAATCTTAGTTTGGCCGTGAAAAATGTGAATTCAATATTAAAAGTAGATATAATATGACCCAGAAGTAAAACTTTAATTCAAAAATTTGTAAATTTGTGTATATCTTGAAAACGAGATTAGTAAGTCTTTTTTCAGCTTCTGCATTAGTAGTTTGTCTTCCAAAGAAAAGGTCTGTGCAATTTTTTCCAAAATTTAGCATATAAAGAGCTATCTAACAAAGTTTCGAATAGAAATAACAATTCAAACAATTTCCAAATTTTTAATTATAAGTTTTTACTTTTTGGTCAGATCTCATCCATTTTTCACACACAACTGTATATTTTTCTTGACTGAAAATTAAGCTTGGACTGCTAGCTTTCTAAATCGACAGAGTTTATGACAATTGCACAAGAAACAAAAAATGTATTTACATTTTTGATGTAAAAAAACTTCGAAACCCCACATCTCCGCAACGCTCTCGAATTTTTAAAAAATATGCTTAGGGATTCAGGAGTTAATTAACCTTAACTATACGTGGGTAAAGCTTTCGCGAATTTTCATATCACTCTGTATAGAATACGTACTTTTCACTGCTGGTAATCATAAAATATTCAGTTGGCTGTAGTCGAATGAGTAGAAAGCAGTTCTTGGATTAATTTTATTGCACTAATTTACACTTCTTCATTAATCTCCATCGAACCAGTTCCAAAATTACGAGCATTGACCGTCTCACAACATGAAAGCATTTATCCGATCATGCTGTCAAAATTATCAATGCAATTACGGGCTCTCCAGATACTTCTGTTGATAACGGTAATTTAAGTTCTTCTTTCTCAGAATCTTCGACGTTACCTTCGTGTTTCATGCATTGCTTTTTGACAGTTTGTCGTGTGGAATTTTTTATACTTCGTTTGAAAGCGGAATAATTCCGAAAACTTTTCAACGGAAACACGAATTTTTGCTCTTTAAATTTCCAAAATATTGAAGTGTTTTTTCTCAAAATAAAGGTTTCATTGAAGTAAACGATTTTATTTTTTATCGTTATTCAGATTTTATACATTACATCATACAATGTCCCAAAACGTACCAGCAATATTTCAAAGATGAATTTCAGAACTTATTAAGAGTCCATTGATGTGCTGATGCCCCATCGTGTTGATATCACATTGCACGTCTACTATTTAATGGCACATCTTCCATTAATAAGGCTAAAGAGTTTTCTAGAAAATATTCGTAATTCGCACCATTCGAACGGTATGGCAGTTCAAATGGACCAATTAGACATTAAGAATACCAGCTATCATATTAACACTGAATCTATGTTGAAAATGCGAGCGCCTTCTTAAATGAGGATTTTCTGCCGCCCATTCATGAAAACTCCTTGGCCGACTACATGTCTTGTATTGAAAGTGCCATATTCCCTCAGCTGACGATGTGAATTAAAGGAAACTGCATGCGTATGCGTAGGCAGTAGACGTCAATAATAACAGCATTACAATAATTAACTTACAAGTTACAAATAATAATTTGTTAAAAGCGATGTTGAAAAATTACCAAACAAAAGATCATGGCAACCAGATAACTATTTCAGAAATCCGTTCAATGTTCATCTAAACTTTTAGCCAAGTAAATTATGAAATAAACAATAACTTTTTAAGGGTTACGTTTAGGACGTGGACTTTTCGTCTCTAAATAAGTTCTGGAATTCATCTTTGAAATATTGCCGGTACGTTTTGGGACATCCTGTATACATTTTTATATCTACAATGCGCAGTGCGCATACGTACTACCATAAGTTAATAATAATAATATAGCGAAGCAGTTCGTCCTAGTTCTATTTTATCAGTTATTATTAGAGTCACATCCCAAATGAAAGCTATCTAAAATATATCTACGTAGAAAACATATTTTTAAGATACCTAATAGTAGTTTGAAAATACAGCAATAGTTTCCCTAATTTATATCAATAATATAGCATACATATTATTTCACTCCAAACATAGTTGAGCAGAGGAAATACAAAAAAAATTGTATATTATGTCTTTTGATACATTCTGTTTTTTACAATCTAAATAAATGGAAAGATAAAATTTAGCACAAAATATTATTTAGTAATATGTATCGAAAATATGATAAGTTGACGTACCAGTTTGCGATTGGAGCCGTTTCTTGCAATAATAGCTTAGTTGCAATAAACGCAATAATGTTTTTTTAAATATTTATAAGTTTTTTAACGAGGCTGAATAATGAACGTTGTTCGTTTTATTAAAAATGAATGATTTGGTATTTCAAGTACAACAGACGTTTACTTTCAAACTAACTGCGAATAGGTGATACATACAAAAATAAATAGCGAAAAACTTCCAACTTTGTGTCAATTTTTATACCCTAGAATTAAAACGTTTTGTAATTAGTGGACCAACTTTTCTATTCTAATCAAGTATTTTTCACTATTATTACCTTTGTTTCATTTTATTCAGTTTATTAAATCGCGATTTAGTAGAAATCATAGTTAATTAGTATTGAATGTTATAAAGAACTTTATTTTTAATAAACGAAGCAAACTTCCGCGCTTAAAGTAGGCCTTCTACCACTACGTTACAATGGTGAAGCTTGCTTCCGCTACAAGCGCGCACAACAGCATACTGAAAAATTAAATATCACTAAATAATTTATATTAATGACTAAGCTGGAACAATATTATTAAGAATTTGACAAGGTTATGATACCTTCCTGCTGTGTATTGTATTTAATGATAATAATTTCAACAAAGTAAGGTTTGAAACAATAAATTCACAATCTTATTTTTTACAAATTTACAAATAAATTGTTTGAAGGAAAGTCGATATTTTGTATGCATCGAGAACATGCCAGAACGATAGACTAATCTGCATATTAGATATACCAAACATGTACAAATCTGTTAGAGCTGTAAGTTAAAATCTATTTTGTATATGGACCAACATCGCTGCTATACCCGGTATATTCATTTCGGTCTTTTGTAAACAAAAACGTTAGTTTGCCATGGAAACTTAATAAGCGAAAATTCCATAATTACAAAATGAATGTCACAGTAGATGCTTATATTGTTTTTGATTACAAACTACCTCCTCTAAGTATGGCAGCCCTATCATCTACGAACAATTTCCGATGGCGGCTAGTGGCTAAAGTTAATTTTTAAACACTAATTATTTTTCTGCAGTCCAGTTGACGTTAATAATAGATTATAACAATAATACTATGTATATTATTAGCTATAATATATCGCGAGAGGTATATTTCTTCTTACACATTTCGGATATGGTACAACATCGCTGGGATACCCCGTATATGGATTTTATTTTCCCGTGAACAAGAACGTTAGTTTTCTACGGAAATTCAATGAGTGAAAATTCCATAATTACAAGAAAATTAATGTCACAGTAGATGCTTCTAGCGTTATTGACGACAAAATACCTCCTCTAAGTGTGTCCGCCCTATCACTTAAAAACAATTTCCGATGGCTTTTAGTGGCTAAAGTTTATTTTTAAACACAAAATTGGCGTTAATAATAGATAATAACAATAATACAGTGTATATTCTTAGCTAAAGTATACCAGGAGGGGTATAATTTCTTACGCATTTTGTACGTGGTTCAACGTCGCTGTGATACCCCGTATATTGATTTAATTCTTCTCTAAACAAAACGTCAGTTTTCTACGAAATTCAATAAGCGAAAATTCCATAATTATTACAAAATTAATGTCACAGTAGATGATTTTATGGTTCATGATTACAAACTACTTCCTCTCAGTATGATCGTCCTATTACATATAAGCAATTTACGATGGCTTGTAGTGACTAAAGTTAATTTTTAAACAGAAATTAGTTTTCTTCAGACTAATTGACGTTAATAATACATAATAACAATAATAAAGTATATATTATTAGCTGAAGTATTTTTACGAACCCAATTTCTATAATTCTAAATTAAATTATTATTGCTTCATAGCTGTTGTAATGTGACTTCAATTAGTTGCATACACATTTATGTTGCAAGTAGTGATGTCATTTTACTCAGTAAATTTAAAGTACATTAGACTATTAGATTAGGCAATGTGGAATAAGTAATACGCTTGATAAAGGAAATTAAGTAATAACCAGGTCATCGCTTATGGGTGCAAAAGAGAATTTATAAAAGAACACTTAAGATTGAATTAGCCAACAGTGCATAGAGGACAGTAAAATAGCAGACAGTGAATAGTAAATAGTAGAGAGTGTATAGTTGACAGTTGGCGGTGTTCCCAAGAATAAAACCTAGCGATGGCGCTGTACCTAGTTATATTATTGTAAGTAGTTTAGAATAATGTTTTAGAATACGTTTTAATAGTCTTGTAGAACTAAGTGATTAATAAATCCAGCCATTTTTATGCAAGGGTAGTTGTTTCTCTGGTGATCCCGACAATAAGGACAACGGGCGCCTTATCAGTAACAGGATACCAGGAGAGGTATAATTTCTTACGCATTTTGTACGTGGTTCAACATCGCTGTAATACCTGGTATATTGATTTAATTCTTCTGTAAACAAAACGTCAGTTTTCTACGGAATTCAATAAGCGAAAATTCCATAATTATTACAAAATTAATGTCACAGTAGATGATTTTATGGTTCATGATTACAAACTACCTTCTCTAAGTATGTCCGCCCCATCACATTAAAAGAATTTCCGATGGCTTTTAGTGGCTAAAGTTAATTTTTAAACACAACTTATTTTTATTCAGACCAATTGACGTTAATAATAGATAATAACAATAATGCAGTGTATATTCTTAGCTAAAGTATACTAGGAGAGGTACAATTTCTTACGCATTTTGTATGTAGTTCAACATCGCTGGGATATCCTGTATATTTATGTCATTCTTCTGTAAACAAAACGTCAGTTTTCTACGGAATTCACAAAGCGAAATATCCATAATTATTACAAAATTAATGTAACAGTAGATGATTTTATGGTTCATGATTACAAACTACCTTCTCTAAGTATGTCCGCCTTATCACATTAAAAGAATTTCCGATAGCTTTTAATGGCTAAAGTTAATTTTTAAACACAACTTATTTTTATTCAGACCAATTGACGTTAATAATAGATAATAACAATAATACAGTGTATATTCTTAATTAAAGTATACCATGAGAGGTATAATTTCTTACGCATTTTGTATGTAGTTCAACATCGCTGAGATACCCCGTATATTGATGTAATTCTTCTGTAAACAAAACGTCATTTTCTACGGATTTCAATAAGGGAAAACTCTATAATTACAACCAAATTGTCACAGTAGATGATTTTATCGTTGTTGATTACAAACTACCTCCTCTAAGTCCGCCCTATCACTTAAAAACAATTTCCGATGGCTTTTAGTGGCTAAAGTTAATTTTGGAAACAATTCACCATTTTACAATAGTTCCTAATTTACGTTTACGGCCAGAGCCGCAGCAATTTGTCTACTGCTTAATTTTCGTGGTGGAAGGAATTCCAACGCAAACACAGCAGAAGAAAATTAAAAAAATTTAATTGAAAATTAATGATTGATAGTTCCACCTCGTAACGCATTTCATTAAAACCGTCGTTAAAACATGCAATAAAAATATAATTATTGTTTATCCACGAAGCCTATAATTATTTTAATACCTTAATACATATTAAATAAAGACGATGACCATAATCGCAAGATTGCCTCCATTATCCCATTTATCGAGCAAAATCAGTGCGTTGCAATGACCGGACAATTTATTTCTCCGTGCTGTTAATTGCTTCGGTTATTGAGGTGTTGGCGGTGAAATCGTGTTTGTTTTGACAGTTGGAAACGATCCAGTTTATAAATATCGCGTACGATTTAACTAGGCGCGTTTGTGATGACTAACGAGGCAAAAACTTTTAAAATGGGGTAAATTTAGAAGTTTTCTTCCGGCAGTTAAATCAACAAAATTTGTTACCGAAAGGCTTACTCGTGAACAACAAATACCAGTATTTACAGAATAACAAAGAGGAAGCCCAACGATAATCTTGCGGCCTTTTAAAAATCCTGCCGCAACAACGGCAAAGCACTATTAGGGGGATTTGCATTTTGGGTAAACAAAAAGGACCCTCGTGTTAGCGGATTATGTAGGGCACAGTGATGGATATTATAGGGTACCTCAATGAGGACCCCCGTCGTTAGAGACCCAAAATAGGGCT
>JABXWE010040537.1:0-16517 GCA_014611495.1 Limonius californicus | reverse complement strand
TCAAGTTGGGTTTAATTAATTATATTGTTTATTTTATCGCTCGCCAAATCGTAGAGATCTCTTCGTTAGGTATGCGTTTTGCTTATTAAGGTTATTAATTTATTTATGTGCTTTCGTTACGCAATAATTACCTAGGGTTTGTGTGAGTTTTGCTTTCAGTAGGGTGATTGTTTACCTTTACGTAAAATCGACTTAACTAAGATATTTATGTTATATTCAAAACCGTTTCATGGGGGATCATTTGTTGAATATTAAATTTAACTTACTTGCAAATTGTCTTTTCATTTACGACGATAATCTTAAATATCAGATTAACGAGAGTACTACTACAAAAGGAAAGGTAGGTGAATGCTGGACCAGAGATTCCGACTTTTCTAATTTTTTGTATCTAGGATTGTGTTGGCAAGTGTACAAGTCGGTGGCGCCTATTATTTATTTTTTTTTTTTAACTCAGCCCATCTTCGATTGAGTTCTCCGGGATGCCAACATTATCATTTTTGTAATTCATCTACAGAGCAGTGGCGTAGTAGGAAGAGAGGTTTGGACTTTTTCACTAATATTTCTGGTATTATTATTATTTTGTGTGTGAATTTTAATAGGCGTGACACTAAACAGGAACGTATTATCTTTAAATCGTAAATACACTCCTAAACTATTTCTCCACATAGTCACCATTCGAATTTAAATACTTGCTATATCATAGTACAAGTTTTTGTGTACCTTCGCCATAGAAGGTTGCCGCCTGTGGCGAAAAACAATGTTGTATCGTCATTTTGAGGCCATTGTCGCAGAAAAATCTGTCGCGGGTTCTTCAAAACTTCTCCAGATGAAGAAATCGGGACTGTAGGGGGATGGTTAAAATTTTTCCAGTAGAATTGCTCAATGAGTTACACCGTGCGAGCCGCCGCGTGCCGTCGGCCGTTATCGTGCAGAAACACCACTGCAGAGATTCGTTTTTGAACGTTTTTTGAACTTTTTGGCTTTGGAGAATCTCGCGTGCTTCCACCGCATTGGTTGTTGCTTGCTTTCAACATTTGTTCACGACTGCCAAGTCTCATCGCCATCCGTTTGTTAGCGATGCAGCAAGCTCAATGCAGAGACCAGTCGTTAATTTCTGTGAACATCCGTCAACATTCTAGACACCCACCTCGCAGAAAATTTGTGGTACTGCAGCCTATTCGCAACAATTTCATACAGTACCGTACGTGAAATCTGAGGAAGCTTTGCGGCTATTTCTGAAATCGTGAAAAGTTTCTTATTCGCTTTTTCCACAATATCATGAGTTACAACAAAGGTCTCCCACTTCGTTCCTCTTCGTGAACGTTTGTTCCACCATCTCTGAAATGCCTAAACCAGTGTCTAACCTCTCACTCGTGATGCTTGGACCATAAATCTCGCATATTTGGCTGTAAATTTCGGCAGCGTTTTCGATTTTTGCACGGAGAAGAAGAATCACAGCACCCACTTCACACTTGCGGGGGATTTTCAATCCTAGTGTTTATTTGAGCGCTTTACTATACATTGATAGAACCATGATAAAGTGACGTGTGGCTAGCTCATCAACCACTAACCGTCCATTTGGCGGGAATATTTGAACGACTCTTCCTCTACAAATAAACCTCGTAACAGTTCAGCATGTAAACAACAGCTTAAATAACTTCTGTTGTTATATTACAATGAATGCATTTGCCATTTTCTGGTTGTAACTAAAATTGGACATTAAATCCATATTTTGCTCCCTTAATTTACATATTTTCTTAGGATCAAATTCAGAAAGTTAACCTATAAGTTTTTTTTTATTTGATTCCTCTTTATTTATAATCTGTCAATCAATACAGGCATTCAGTAACTTCCATGACATTGCTAAGGTCTTGTGGGTAATTGCCTAATTAGCAATTTCCCTTTATAACCTAAAATAGTTAGGCTTTTGATTACCATATACCTATTGAACATAACTGTAACTATAGCTAAAGCTAACAATAATTAAAAGGCTTGATTTAACATTTAGTTATTGAAATAGGAAAATCTATTTGGTAAATCCAAGGGTTTGAACCTTTTGAGTCGTCGCACTACACGAACATTTAGTAGGTCACTGGCTAAATTATTTGGATGTACACTGAGCCGCGCACGATAATTACCACTCAACTTCATGACCATTTCGCTAACCGAATTTCTTCCAAGATCGCGACTTATAATATCATTTGGAACATACCAAGGAGCATTCACTATTTGACGTAGCACTTTAGATTGAAATCTTCGGATTATATTTATGGAAGAATTTGCTGCTGTAGCCCATAACTGCAAGCCGTAAGTCCAGACTGGTCGGAAGATTGCTTTGTAAAGAAGTAATTTGTTGGCTGTTGATAGCTGTGAACTTCTGCTTAGCAACCAATACATTTTCCTGTATTTAAGTCCTAATTGCTTACGTTTGGTCCAAATATGCTGTTTCCAAGTGAGACGTCTGTCCATCCCTAGGTACTTAACTGAGTCTTGTTGAGGAAGTTGTTGACCATTGAGGAGTACTGGCGGGCAAGTTTCTCTTTTCAGCGTAAATATTACATGTGTTGATTTTGTTTCATTGACCTTAACTCGCCATTTTCTTGACCACACATGAATTTGTAATTGCTGAGATGCTATGATGGGGTCTTGATGGGATGACAAAATAGCTGTGTCATCAGCATATGTAGCAATGGTTGTTACTCTGGTAGTGGGTAAGTCTGCCGTATAGAGCAAGTACAACAGCGGACCCAGAACGCTCCCTTGGGGCACTCCACAATTGATTCGGTATAAAGTAGTAAACTCTCCTTGGGTTTTGACTAAAAAGTATCTGTTGGTTAAGTACGATTTGACTACGTGGTAGAGATCTGATGGTAACACTTACTTAGTTTTGTACAGAAAGCCTTTATGCCAGACTTTATCAAAGGCCTGGCCAATGTCAAGAAATACCGCGGTGCAGTATTTTTTTGTTTCTAGCGCATTATTCATTTTATGTACTAATCTATGCACCTGTTCGATCGTAGAGTGCTGCACACGGAAACCAAATTGGTGTTGTGGTAATAAATTATTTTGCAAGATTATAGGTTCTAGTTTAGATAACAGCAGTTTTTCGAACACTTTTGAAAGTAGCGGAAGCAGACTTATCGGTCTATATGAGGTCGCCTGTTCAGGTGGTTTACCTAGTTTCAATATGAGTATTATAGTAGCTACTTTCCACTGATCAGGAAAGCAACCCCGCTTAAGAACAGCATTAAACAACTCGGTTAAAAATTTGTAGCCTTTCTCTGGTAGTTCTTTTAGTACTTTACTGGTGATTAAGTCATAGCCTGGCGACTTATTATTCTTAAGGCCTCTAATTACAGATCTAGTTTCATTGGTTCCGAAGCGTTTAGTTGGTAAGCTCATCTGAAATGGTGCTGTTAGAAATTGCTCAACTTCACTTTCTTCTTCGGGAGTGACCTCTGCCGGATATGGCACGAATACCTTCTCTAAATGCTTTGCAAATACTGTCACCTTTTCAGTGGAACTTCTTGCCCATGTTCCGTCGTCTTTGCGAAGTGGTGGAATGTGTTGGGTTGGTTGTTTTAACTTTCTGGTGGCTCGCCATAAAGAGTAGGTAGTCTGTTGCTGCAGAAGGAGATAAAGTTTCCAGATAGTGTTGGATTGCCTGATTTTTAAGTCGTTTAAGGAGTAATCTAAGTTTGGCAGTAGCTCGATTAAAGTTTGTTCTGTCAATGTGCGATCTCCCTTGGGGTCACGTACCAGACAGCAGTTTGTACGACTTGATTGAAGTGTTCGACAGCGTTTCGTAGATCTTTTTCAGTTTGTAACGCGGTTTCAAGAAGTAAAGATTCTTCAACCTTGTCCTAAAAACAGATCTAAACAGTTCTTCTGGTAGTCAGGGATGGAGGTTTTTCTATATGCAGTGCTTGTGAGCTAAGGTTAACTAGAACTGGGGAATAGTCAGAAGAAAGGTCAAGGCAGGACCTAATTTGAAGGAAGTTTAGGCTTATATTTTTGATAATGAAGATATCCAAGAGGTCAGGTAACTCGTTGACATCGGAGGGCCAATAAGTCGCTTCTCCAGTAGAGATAAAATTTAAGTTATGTGTAGTTATAGCTTTCATCAGTTCACGGCCTTTAGTGGTCGTTATCCTGGAGCCCCAGCTTGTGTGTTTAGCGTTATAGTCACCGCCAACAATAAAACGATTGCCGAGTGTACTAAGGTAGTGCTCAAAGTGTTCTTGTTTATTAGTATGCCGTGGTGGACAGTAAACTGCTGAGAGGGTTAGTGGCCCTATCCAATCCTCAACTACAACTGACGTCGCTTGCAGATGCTCTTCGCAGTATTTGTTTATTTCAAAGTGTTTTATTGTGTTTCTTATAATAATAGCTGAAACAGCGTGGCCAGTTCTATAAGGGTGTAGAGTTACGTATGTGGTGTAGTTATGAATCCTCAAGTAACTTCTCTCAGTAAACCGGGCTTCGGAGATTAGCATAACATCTATGTCGTGTAATTGAGTAAATGTCTAAGTTTCAAGAGCATTTTGTTGTAAGCCGTTGGCGTTCCACTCGGCGATTTTTAGTATTTGGGCCATTGTAAGCGTTTAGAGACAAGAGTTGTTAGTAGATTTAACATGGTTGACATTTGTTCCACGAGGTTCTTCATCATCTGTTTTAGTTCATGCATATCATTGGCTGCTTGGGATGAGAGTACTGATTGCGTTTGTTGTTGTTTGTGTCTTGTACCTAGTGAGCTCCACTGCGCAGAATTTGTGCATGAGTGATGTCAGGTTGTATTAACATCGATGGGCCTCTATTTGTCTGTTTTTGCCTGAGGGGTGGGAAGGTCTTCTGTTGCACTTTGGTCAGGGGGATTGCTTTCTGGTGTTTCGTTATCTAAATTCTCATAACGCTTAGACGTTGCAATTGGTTTGCTTAGCCAGTAGTTTGTGATTTGTGTTTGTTTTAGTTGAGATTGGGTGTTATCTGAGCTTCTTAGCCGTTTTTTATTTTCTACTATTTGCCAATATTGTTCTTGTGTATTTTGCGGGACTTGAACGTGTGATTGTGATAAGTATGAAATATTGTGGAATTGATTAGGTGCTGGAATTTCTGCAGATAACGTTGATTGTTGGGTTGAATTTATCGGGTATTGCAGGTATGTGTTATTGACTGGCAGAGGTTGATAATTAACAGTAGAAAAACTCGGCACGTAGTATGGGCTCGGTGTAATTTGATCTGCCTGCATCGGTTCAGCTTGTTGGTTATATTGAATTTGTGCATTTTGATAGTAAGCCATAAGGCTTACTTAACTTAAAATAGTATTGCTTGCTTGCTTGCTTGCTTTGAAAGAGCGAGATCTACGACGCGGTTTTCCATGCATCTCTATGCACTTAGGCCACATTTGGCCCATTGTACACCCTAACTAAGAATTTTGCCTATCTGAGGTAATTCCAACTCCAGTGGTGATTTTTAACGTGTCACACATCGCAGCGGCACGAGACCTACGGCTTTACTTCTTATCCGACAGAAGGTGCATTTTCAGATTTTTCCCCGCTAGAAAAATCTCGCCCACCTCAGCCAGGTTCGATTCCGCGTCCCTCGGATCTAAAGGCAAACGCGCTAACCACTAGACCACCGAGGCCGGTCTAAAATAGTATTACTATTTGTTTATAGATATGAACAATAATGCTATCCAAGAACGATTGACCCGGAGGTCACTTGCTTGTAACGCCTGAATTCCCAAAGCACTAGCGTTATAACTTTACACTCCGAGAATCAAACGCGAACTGAATCTATAAGTAAATTTATTAAATTAGTACTGCATATGGCTTAAACAAGCAAAAAAATTCCTGGTCAAAGCACAAACATAACCTCACATTATTTCAGAAACAGAAAACTAGTATTTATATCTCTATAGGCGTTTTTTGAACGTTTTAACCGTGTTGTTTTTTCTAATACGTATTGTTTCTACATAAACGGGAAAAAACATATGACAACATTGCGTCAGATGTTTCTAAAAATACTTAAATATTAAGAATATTCTATTTTGAACATTGATGACTCTTTATTACACATCAACCAACTATTTCATAGATCGTGTCATGTAGCAACCCTAAAACAACTGATAATATACTTGTAATAAAAAAAATATTCTATATTTTTTACAATTGGTTAAAACATTTTCCAACACGAAATTTATAATTATAAAACTACCTAACGCAACGTGAGTTTCAGCATTGAATACGAGAAAACTTTCCAACTACTTTTCTGTAATACTCGAACCCAGTTTAGACTTTACAATTTAAAGTTTTAGCGACAATTCCACATACGGAGAAGTACAAATAAGTTCCGAAATATATTTATGGGTAGAATCTAAATCGGAGTATCAAGATGACTTTTTTCTCAAGCACCGTGTGTTGTAAGACCTCTTCGTATATACATCTAGGACAGGTAGTAGGTTATTTTAAACAAACGAAAAGAGATACCCTCACATGCATTATTAACGATTGCCAGAGACGTTCTAATAACAACCGGGACCGACGCCTTAGCATGGCTTCGGAAGCACATCCTACCACATATATTTTACCTATAAAGATGGTTGAATTAGAGAGAGACTCGCATTTGAAATATGACCAGATTTTTTTCTGTACAAGTTACTTTTTCTATTAATATATCTTCGTCAAATATATTTACACTACCTTATAACTGGTTCCATTATAGATTTCCACAAAAACTATGCCACGACAACATATCCTTGTTTTGCAAATAGAACTCTATAATTTATTTTCTCGCTACTATAACATTTTATTTAAAAGTAAGTATTTTCAAACTCGTTTAGAATAAAACCCCTAACAGCAATCAGTAAGAACCCAGAAGCTGTTGCAATATCTTCAAATCTTGTTATGTAGTATATAGTGGTTCCACAGTTATAGCGGGCTACAGGGGTAAATAGAATATGCCAACAAAAATACTGTCTCTCCGTTTCTGCTAGATCACTTAATATTAAATACGCCCCAAGTATTTCGCCTATCCACGTGTTACCGAAACAGAAGATGACATTCCCTAAGAAAAATAAAGATGCGGATATGCTCGTTTACCTGGCTACAACCGCTCTAAAAATAAACCCTAGACCGGTTGTAAACAAGTAAATGAGCATATCCGCATCTTCCCTTTACTTAGAGAACTTCATCTTCTGTGTCGCTAACTCGTGGATATAGTTTAATTTATTTTAAATGAGGGCTATGAGATTGGACGTCTCAACCTTAAAAAGAGACAAGTACTACTACTACTACCTCGCTCTTTCTGTGCCATTAGTTAGATGGTACAAAAACCACGATGGAGTTACTGCTTGTCTCTTTTCAAGGTTGGGACGTCTAATCCCATAGCCCTCATTTAAAATAAATTCGACTATAGGCGAAATACGAAATACTAAAATGTTTCATAAAGCCATTTTTTTTCAGGAATATATTAGACATTGACGGCTGTTATCGAACAAATAAGTTGTCTCGATCCGACCATTTAAAGCCGAGTTAATAAACACTCTCGAAACCACACTATTATTTTGATTACCGTTTCAGTATCCATGATGCATGAAGCCAATTTCGTATTACAGTAGCTGCATTTTCGATGTTCGATGCTATAATCATATTCATGTATTCCGTGCAAGGCAGACTATTCAATACCAATCAGTTTTCCAACAGGTGTATCCTAACAAACAATGTAGAAAAACTAGGGGTAATTGGTCTGAATTAATTAACTGTTCCTAGTTATTGCCTTTGCAGTTATTGAAATTAATGAAACACGCATGGGTTACGCCTTTCGGTGTGTTTGAGAGTTTTTTTTTTAATAATAAATAAGCTGTGTGGAACTAGAGAATTGACAATTGAGCTAACAGTGTTCCATTATTCGAATGATTTTTTTAAGGAAATGCTCTGCATATTTTTGCATTTCTCTGGGTTTTCTCCTTTCTAATGGAATTGTTATGTTATTTCACCTTCTCTTTTATTATTTCAATGGGGTATTCTGTACATTTCTGTTTAGAATTCACCTTCTTAGTAGGTGAAAACCAAATTTTAAACAACAAATTTCCAATAAATGGGGGTCTCCATATCGTATGATATAAGGGGCTTCTCTTATATATATTGCTGTGAGATACAAGGGTAAAAAGAAAAAAAAATCCTGTTTATGCGTAGGGTTGCACAAAAATAATGTTGTGATGCCACCAAATAAAATAATGTACACCTGTATACCAATGCTTCTAAATACGTTAATAAAATGATGACAACAATGTATAAGAATGTACCCTACACAACACAATTTCAAATCGAGACTCTTTAAAATAAAATAGCATTAATTTAGAAAATAAATGAAATTCAAATTCATCAAATAAATCTCAGGGTTAATTATAATGAAGGTTGTAATAAAATGGGGTTGCAAATTTCCACTCGTATTGATGGAAACTAATGAAAAACAGCAAAATAATTTGTACTGAAATTGAAATTTTGAAATATATCAGAATAATTTAAATTTTGAATAAACAAGAACGCCGTTGCAAATACTTTACTAGAAATAAGCATGTAATTCTTTTGAACAAATACAAATCTAAAATCAACTAGCTCAAAACTTATTTTTTATTTTTCGTTTAACTAACCATATTTTAGTATTCAGACGTGTTGACAAATCGTGTGCGCCGGTCTCGTAACCTCCCTGGCACCTGCACAATCCTGCTACAGCAAACTCGTGCTTAAGTCGCTCCAATTTCTTGTTTATTCGGATTTGGTGGTTCCAAAGGCCTCTCAAATGTCTATAGGATCGTCCACGTTGTCGCAGCTTACAGGTAAATAAAAGGCTTTTACCTCTTGTAGTAATAATACAGTCTTCGTTCCAAAAATGATCTCACAACTTGTTATAGGTTATGCTCCCATCAATCAATTCCAAATAATAATAAACTGATAGCTCATTGGATTTAAATGTTGACCAGTATTTAGTTTAAACACACGAAACACAGCTGGTAATTTATGTAGTCGTCGCACTGAATGTCTCAATTATAATTCGGTAAGTGAAAACACTTTTCAAACTTTTATATTCGTAGATTGGATTGAATCGTGATTATTTGTTGATAATATGATTTCGAAGCACTTGTAATTGTAGATAAAAGTCATATATAGCACAGGTGAGTAAGGCACTTTTAACTTTCAAAATAATTTATTAAACTTTGTCAGGTAAACACACAAACATAACCACAAAATTACAAAAATCTAATCAAGCTGAAATGTCAACAAGAAATTTCGAACAATGAGGATCGAGCTTGATTATAATCCAAAATTGACATAAAAACTTAATTTCTAAATAACTTTTTAATGCATCATGTTAGGGAAAAACCAAAATTATATTCGAAAACTACATGAAAAGACGCAAATTTAGACACCAAACATGATACACTAAAATTAACAAATAAACAAATAAAAATTGACAAATACAACAGTTTGAGAATAAACAAATAATTAAATAATAATATTCAACTCAAACACACGTAAACTAATCTACACACATCCTAACATTGTTTATAAAACATTTTATCCAAATTAAATCACATAACCAGGAAGAAATTTTAGAATTTTGAAATTTTCAAGGTCAAATAACAAACATACATGAATAAATTAATAAATACAACGTTGTTTCTAACAAAACATATACCAAAAGATGCCCTGTCTTATTACTCAACTGCATTTAACACAAAAATTCCCTTAGAAATACAATACAAATCACAATTTACAGAAGCATACTCAAAATTAGTTTCAAGGATATATATTTAAACAAATACAACATTGTTGCTATTGGAAACACGATGAAATTCAACTAAATCACCAGTAGCAACTATATACATAGTCAAATAGCTAGTTTTTAACATAAATAATAAGTATTTCAGGCAATTTCTATCTTTGTCGAAGAAAATCAAGTTTTTTTTTAAATAAGTAAATAAATACATCTTTATTTCTAATAAAAATACGATGTAAGGTTGCCTCTTATGCCAATACAAAAGCATTCAATACAATATAAGGCTAAACAAACACATAAGTGTACTAAAAGTTACAAAATTAATCTGAACTGTCAAATCGTTAACACAAATCCTAATATTCTTTTAAATTACAGCTTAGAATTCGCGAAAAATCGTTGCAAGGCTTATTCACAACATCTAAAAGGAAAATCAAATACAAAAATCCCGGAGGGTAAACGAAAAAACCTGCAACTCCACATCATTACTTCTCGAAGACACATCGGAAAGAACAACGAATGACCTCGTTTGAAATCTGTGTGTGTAAACGACTCATTTTCATACAGGAAAGCTACACATGGCTTCTATGCTTTATATTTAATTAGAATTTAGTTATTTTATTGGGTGTAACACAGCAATATATATATATATATATATATAAATGTGGAGTTAACAGAATTGTACCCACTACCATGCGAAAAATAACAGTAGTAAAGTATTTTTTAGAGAATTAGTAGCGCATTTTAGGAGATTGTTAGACAGTGGTTTTTGCCTACTGTGAATATTACTTAAATGTATGCTCAACCAATAAATAATTACAAAAATATTAGTATCTCATAATCTGCAAAGCATGGCTTTAGAAGGTTTAGGCGGAAGAGTGGCGAAGTTCACCCGACCGTGGAAGTGTTTCTTGGAATGTTAACAGTAAACAGTGAAGTGTAAAATGCCGAGCAGGGCAGTCTACCGATAACAGAGTTGTTGGTAGCTAGGCGTCAGGTTGCATATCTTTGCTGTAATAACTAATTAATAGCGTTTGCGAACCTACCAACTTATTATGATGCGATTATTCTATAGCTGAGGCAAGGTGCGACTTTAGTGATACCACTTATGTGTTTATATATAGAAATGGGCTGCAACGGCAATATCAGCTAATATAAGTAGCGTCGTCACTGGCGTGGTTTTTTTTGATATGCCAGTGTTATATGTGTTTACCCGAATTATGTAACATTAGTTAAGTACGTAAAATGCCTTTTCCCACGCTTCTTAGAATATTATATAGCATAAGCAAAGATAAGAAGTACAGATGCGCTTCTGTTAGTTAGTTACAATGTCGACTCCCTTACATTAAAATCTCTGTTTTTTATTTTCTGTAACTCCGATAATTGTTTAATAAAAATCATTTTTTTAAATGAGCATTAATTCCATAAATTAATTCCCGAATGGTTGTGTATTATCTATTTGTTATTATATGTGGTTTACAAGCGCCTGGCCCTACTATCGATATTATACAAGAATGATGTGTATATGTAAGTACTTGTTGGAAACAGTAGCGTAGTGAATATAAATAGTTATATGAGTAGATAATGTGTGTGGCATGTTTAATCATTATTTATCTAACTATAATTCTGGAGGTAGTCAGTTGGCAGAGGTGGTCTCGTAAAGGCACCTACATCGATTTATTGTAATTGTTGTGAATATCGGATCAATACCAGGATGCCATCGGCTGACTTTTACACGGGGAATTGGCCAACTAACTTTTAACTCTCCCTATCGCATGGGGACCGGATAGCGGGTAGGTACTCCTGTCCACGCGAAACTCATGATTTCTTCCACCTCCGTCTTGGAAAAATCATGTCCTCTCATTAATCCTACCTATTACCATTATCCTTACCTATCCTTACCCAACTCGCCAACACGCAATGGCAAGCGTGGCGTTTTAATGCCGACTATCCCTATGCAATGTCAATTTTGAAATCTCAAATACCCCAGGTGGGTAGAGATATTAACCCACAATCTCGCACTGATTTAATAACATGCCTCACGGGTTCTGGACGAGGTACAACTTTGACAAAGAGAAAGACAAAGCAAACTAAAATTTATAAGTGAAGAAGGAATCGAATCCGCCTTAATACAAATAAAAAATGGGAAATCTCCAGGAGAGGACGAAATTGCAGGCGAAATGTTAAAAGATGGTGGTGAAGTCTTAATAGCAAAACTAGAGAAATTATTCAATAGATGCCTACACGAATAAAACATCCCTACCGCCTGGGCAAATTCCAAAGTAGTCCTAATATATAAAAAGGGCAATAAAGACAACCTCGAGAACTATCGGCCGATAAGCGTGCTATCCCAGATCTACAAATTGTTGTCTAAAATTATTATAAATCGATTAGGTAAAAAGCTTGACTTCTATCAACCGAAAGCAGGCTTCAGGAAAAATTTCAGTACAACAGACCACTTACAAACAATGAAAACCCTAGTAGAAAAGGTAACTGAGTACAACAGACCGGTCTGGATAGCTTTCGTTAACTATAAAAAGGCCTTCGACGCAGTGGAAACGTAGGCAATACTGCAAACACTTAGAAACGCCAGAGTAGATTACAGATATTCGAACTAAATCGAACAGATATACAAACAAGCTACATTACAAGTACAATTTGGACAAACAATAACAATTGGAAAGGAAAACCAAGAACTAGAAATTGATAGAAGAATACGACAAGGCTGGGCAGCGTATGGTAAATTAGAAGATATATTGACATGAAAATATCCATATCACTAAAATCTTAACTATATAACCAGTGTATACTGCCGGTGATGCACGGAGCAGAAACCTGGGTCCTCACAAGAGCAATAATCAACAAGCTGCAAGTCCATCAAAGGGCTATAGAAAGACAAATACTCGGAATCACTTTGAAAGACCATAAGGCTAACACTTGGATAAGACAAAACACAAAAGTAGAGGACGTCATTAGAAGGACAGCATCATTGAAGTGGGAATGGACAGGTCATGTGGCCAGAGGAGTAGGTAAGTGGAGCGGGAAAGTACTTAGATGGAGAACATGGGGCGAAAGACGAAAAATAGGTAGACCCCAGATGAGATGGAGCGACGATGTCAAAAAAGTAGGAGGATTCAACTGGTATGAAATCGCGCAAAATCGTGAAAATTGGAAAAACATGTCTTCTTCTAACGTGCCGTCTCTAGTTGAGGTTGGCGATCATCATAGCGCATTTCTCTCTATCTGTTGCGTTGTGGATTAGTGTTGTCGAGCTCTGTGATGTCCACTCTCTTAGGTTTTTCAGCCAGGATTTCTTCCTTCTCCCAATTCCTCTTTTCCCTTCTATTATGGTCTGTAACACATTATATTCTCCGTGTCTCATCACACGATCAAAGTATTTTGCTCTTCTATTTATAATTATTTTCATCAATTGGGGTTCTGACCCGATTTTATTGGTAACTGCTTCGTTAGTCATTCTCTGAGTCCATGAGATTCTTAGTGTCCTTCTGTAAGTCCATATTTCGAATGCTTAAATTTTCTTAATTAAATCTTGCTTTAGGGTCCATGTTTCGCATCCATAAAGAAGTGTAGACCAAACATAATATTTCAAAAGTCTTAGTCGTAGTGGTAATGAGATTTTTAAGTTGCATAAAACGTTCTTCTTCATTTTATTAAAAGCTCCTTTAGCTATTTCGATCATTTGCCTAACTTCTTTATAATGTTCTATTTTGTTATTGATGTTTCTCCTAAATATCTATAGTCTGTTACGTCGTCAATAATTTTACCGTTTATTCGTATATCTATACTATCATCGTTAAATCTGCTAAATAGCATGCTTTTTGTTTTTACAATATTTATTATCAGCCACATGTTTTTGCTCTCTGCATATATTCTATTTATTAGGATTTGGAGGTCTTCTTTGTTGTCAGCGAAGACAATCGCATCGTCGGCGCATCTGATGTTGCTAAATACTATTCCATTGATCTTAATGCCTTCCTTCCTATTATTGAGTGCTAATTGTATTATTCTTTCTAAATATAGATTAAACAGCAAGCGTGATAAAATACACCCTTGTCGTACTCTCCTTCTTATTTCTATATCATCTGTTTTCTGTCCATCTACATCAATTGTAGCTGATTGATGCCAATACAGATTTCCGATTAGAATTATATCCTTGCCATCCAAACCAACGCGGTTTAATTCTTGTATAATTCGTGTCTAACTCTGTCAAAGGCCTTTTCATAATCAATGTAGCAGGCGTATATATCCTTGTTGATATCCATACATCTCTCTACCATTACTACTAGACTAAGTATGGCTTCTCTTGTTCCCATTCCTTTTCTAAATCCGTATTGTGAGTTACTTAGATGTTCTTCACATTTTTTCCTGATCCGGTGATATATTATTCAGAGGAAAACCTTTAGTGTATGGCTCATCAGGCTGATTGTCCTGAAGTCGCTGCATTTATTTGCTTTAGGTTTTTTAGGTTGTAACGAATTCCGCGCCTGGTTGAAAGCAACCCGTTTTGCATTTTACATTTCGCAAGACACGGTCGACTTATGCGCATAGTTTTGGAGTTTCGGAAAATTGAGGGGGAGTCCGGGAACGAGGATTTGAGTATTGACGGTTGGTCGGACATATACATGCCAAGTGAGTGAAAATTGTGGTAAATCGTTATTGATTTGGAAATTAGTTTTCCGATTTAAAACTTCATGGCACAGGAGTTGGATCCTAGTTTAGAGGAAGTCAAAAAACTCCAGGAATTAGTATTCCAATATAGAGATTATTCCGGTCAAACACATTTTTTTGTGGCCAGTTTTCCATCGACTGGTGGGTTATTTATTAATAGAAAGATTGTTCAGTCTTAAATTTTTCCAAACTTTAGTGCTAGTATTCGCTGTAATTTAATTTAGGCAACTCCGTTGATAAGGTCATCTAAGCACGCAGACATCGCCGAGAACGTTGGGGATGGGTGGCTGGCTCTGGTGATAACCACGTTGAAACCTGCTCGTATTGATAGGCGTTACACTTACAACAAGGAAGTGAATTTAATATTATTTCACGTCAATATTTTTGAGGACGTGACTTTTGTTATTTATGATTGCATTATTTTCACATATAAAGTATTTCGTTACCTTGATTGTGTCCGGAATTTGTAATGTTGGGGAATAATTAAGTATATATAGACCTTAATTATTATTATATCATCAAAGTTATTGTATTGGGGAACAATTTTACGTGTTTATGTATAGGGTGCTCCGATAGTGGGACGGCATTGCGTTTGCATGTGTTTTCAGGTTGAATTTTTCTATTTTTGGTCGGTTATGACCACGCAAGATTTCGTTTCGCGGAGGCCTCTCGTAACGTGATTTTGCGCTGGAACCTTAATATTATGATGATCCGATAAGCGCAATCATAGTCCTTCAGTTGTTTGAGTTTCGCCCGAAAGTAATTTTATTTATTTCTTTATTACGTAAAATTGGGACTGGGTTTTTTTAATTATACTTGTGGGGTTGTGTTAACTAGAAATTAAACGAAGTTAGTTGCAACTTGTCTTTTCTTTATCGACAATTATAAAGAACTAAGTTTACCTAAGGAGCGATACGATTGATAAGGTAGGTGATTAGCCATCTGGAGGGTCCGACTTCCCATCTTACACCTCGGACGATGTTAGTAAATTATAAGCCGGTGGCGCCTATTATTTATTTGTTTAAAATCCACTCCTTCTTCAATTGGGTTTTCCGGGATACTAACATTGTCAAGTTATTAATTTTCTACCTGAGCAGTGGCGTAGCATCGAGAGTGTTTCTACACTTCATCAATTTATTTTTCAAAATTAAAATAGGCATGACAAGGTATAGTATAATGAACGTCGAACATAACCAGTCTTTGGGTATTTTTCCACATGCATATATATTGTTAAAGAGAATTGTCAGTTTTGTTATTGTTTCATCATCTAGATGTTCGAGGTATTCGAGTGTTATTTCGTCATCTCCGGCTGCCTTGCCTGTAGCTGTCATTTTGATAGCATGTTCTACTTCAGAATTAAGGATATTAGGCCCTTCAGTTGATGTTATATTAAGATGTTCTTCACTTCTGTTGTCTTGAAAGAGTTCTTCAATATATGACTTCCATATTTGTTTCTTTTCTTCTGGACATACTACTATTTTGTTTTGTTCATTAATTATGTTGGCTGTGTCCTCCTTGTATTTTTTCCGGTCATCTCTTTCACCTTTTTATATAAGATAAGGTCATCGTGTTTTGTATCTAATTCCTCTATATATCTTATCACATTGTTCATTCAGTCATTTTTCTTTTGCTATTTTTATCTCTGCTTGAATCTTTTTATTTAAACTATTATATTTTACGGTGTTCTTGTTTTTCTGATTTCTTCGTTTTTCCATTAACTTTAAAATCTCTTCTGTCATCCACTCTTTTCTTTTTGTATGTGTTACTTTGCCTATCACTTGATATCCTGTTTTAATTAACACATTTTTGTAGTTCATCCATAACTGATTATTTTCTTCCGAATTCATATTTTCTTGTATGTGTAAGTCTTTCAGTTGGTTTTAGTAGAGGAAGAACGAGAGTTCTGGAGCCTCCCGAGGTCACCCCCCACCAACCACTTTCAAGGTTAGTCTATTTTAATGTCATGGTCACTTGCGTCAAGGTCAGACCACTTTAAAATATTATGGTCAGGCTATTAATATATAATGTTAAGGTCAAACTTATTAATAGAA
>JABXWE010040536.1:0-17573 GCA_014611495.1 Limonius californicus | reverse complement strand
GTAAACGCAACGCCCTATATATTGTTAAATATTCCGAAAGAGCTGTTTCTTACAAAAACAATCATTTGAATCATGGAAAACAACAATTTTGTAGTTTACTGAAACTTAGACTTTGAACATTCATAGGTTAAAATGGCGCTAGTTTAGTTTTTTCGGAACAATATACAGGGTGTTGTATTTAAAAGAGCAAAGCAATCACTTTTTGCTATTTCCATTTTTAACGAAAACTACTATGAATCAGCACAATATTCAATATATTCTGCAGGTATCAAACGACATCTATCACTCCCGGAAATAACTAAAAGTGGCACCAATTTGTCATTGTTAAATACAACATCCTGTATATTATTAAATATTCTCAAAGAACTCTCTCATACAAAAACAATATTCATTACAAACGTTTTTACAGTGGAAAACAACGATTTTGCAGTTTACTAAAAATAGAAGACTTTTGACTATCATACATCAAATTGGCCATGATCTTGATTTGTCACAATAATATACAAAGTGTTGTATTTTAAAAAGCAAAGTTGCAACCACTTTTAGATATCTATATTTTTAACTAAAAATTTACTATGAACAAGCACAATATTCAATATATTATTCAAGTATCAAACGACATCTATCACTCCCGGAAATAATTAAAAGTGGCATCAACTTAGCGTTGTTAAATAAAACACCCTGTATATTGTTGAATATTCTCAAAGAACTCTTTCATACAAGAAAATTCATTCCAAATGTTTCTACAATGGAAAAAAAGCGATTTTGATGTTTACTAAAAATTGAAGACTTTGAACTGTCATAAATCAAATTGGCCAGGATTTTGATCTATCAAAATAATATACAGGGTGTTGTATTTAAAAAGCGCAACGTTGCAATCACTTCTGGGTATTTCTATTTTTAACGAATAATTTACTATGAATAAGCACAATATTCAATATATTATTCAAGTATCAAACGACATCTATCACTCCCGGAAATAACTAAAAGTGGCATTAACTTAGCGTTGTTAAATACAACACCCTGTATATTGTTGAAAATTTTGAAAGAACTCTTTCATACAAAAAAAATGTATTCCAAATGTTTCTACAATGGAAAACAACGATTTTGCAGTTTACTAAAAATTGAAGGCTTTGAACTGTCATAAATCAAACTGGTCATGATTTTGATCTTTCAAAATAATATACAGGGTGTTGTATTTAAAAAGCGCAACGTTGCAATCACTTCTGGGTATTTCTATTTTTAACAAAAAATTTACTATGAATCAGCACAATATTCTCTATGTTATTAAGATATCAAACGACATCTATCATTCTGGAAATAACTAAAAGTGGCATTAACTTAGCGTTGTTAAATACAACACCCTGTATATTGTTGAAAATTTTGAAAGAACTCTTTCATGCAAAAAAAAAATGTATTCCAAATGTTTCTACAATGGAAAACAACGATTTTGCAGTTTACTAAAAATTGAAGGCTTTGAACTGTCATAAATCAAATTGGCCATAATCTTGATTTTTCAAAATAATAAACAGAGTGTTATATTTTAAAAAGCAAAGTTGCAACCACTTCTAGATATCCATATTTTTCACGAAAAATTTACTACGAGTCAGCACAATATTCTCTATATTATTCATGTATCAAACGACATCTATCACTTCTGGAAATAACCAGAAATGGCATTAGCTTAACGTTGTTAAATACAACATCCTGTATATTGTTGAAAATTTTGAAAGAACTCTTTCATACACAAAAAATGTATTCCAAATGTTTCTACAATGGAAAAAAAGCGATTTTGAGGTTTACTAAAAATTGAAGACTTTGAACTGTCATAAATTAAATTGGCCATGAGTTTGATCTTTCAAAGTAATATACAGGGTGTTGTATTTAAAAAAGCACAGATGCAATCACTTCTGGATATTTCTATTTTTAACAAAAAATTTACTATGAATCAGCACAATATTCTCTATGTTATTAAGATATCAAACGACATCTATCATTCTGGAAATAACTAAAAGTGGCATCAACTTAGCGTTGTTAAATGCAATACCCTGTATATTGTTAAATATTCTGAAATCTCTTCCAAAAAAATATTTTTGTAGAAATTTCTACCATGTAAAATATCGATTTTACTTTATACTAAAAATTAAAGTCTTTGAACTTTCATAGGTCAAAGTATCACTGAATATTTTTCGAAGTACTACATGACATTTGATACAGGATTATTGTAGAAAATACGGTGCACAGCAGTTCTATAATAATTATCCTACGATAATATCACAAGAATTATAAGCTCTTGTGTTTTTTTGGAATCTACGTTATGACGTTATATGACAACTGTAGCAAATCAATGAAGTAGAATTTAATGCAAAATCCAAATAACAATACAATAAATAAATATACAGAGTTCTCCAATTAAAATAACAAAGTAGCATATAATTTCTCGAAAATGGCAAAAAACGAATAATGCTATGGATCTGCCACGGTCTTTTATCTCTAAGAACTTCAGGGTAGTTAGCTCGTTAGTATTAGTACAAACACCCTACACACTTTACCACCCAGTTTATTATTTTTTTGGACTACTAAACAAAAGCGTGGAGGGTGGCCTATGGGTTCAGCTGGTGTTTGTTATTTACTCCAATATTTTTCATACATTATCGTTTTTGAGAGTTACTTTTACATTCTGTAACATATTACACTTGTTATTTTACTAACATATTTAAACTCTATTGGACACCGACGGATCAGCATTAAAAATTAATCTCCCAGTATAACTGATAACAAAAGCATAGCTGGAAACACAGTATTCCTCTTAATTACAATGATTACTACAAATTAACAAATTCATAGCAGGATTATCAAAAATAATGCCATTAAATAAGTGATAAAAGACTGATATAATATAAATCAGTCAGCTGTGTTCCCTAAGTTCAAGGCTAAAAATTCTTAGATTGTTCTCCGATTTCAATAACAAATGATGTAATACTGGAGAACAAGTATTGTAAAAAGAAACGAATCAATATTCAGTTGATAACTATTTAGTATTACTAATTAGAGGAGGATACTGTTAATATTAGTTCTCTAATTAGCTCATAGAACTTAATGTGATCGTGCATTGTTATATTACATCGTTTAATTGTTGATTTTTTTGGATTAAAAAAATTATAATTTAAAAAATAAGAAATTACTCAACATAAGAAACCAAGAAATTATTCAAATTTAAAATACAAAAATTATTAATAGTTAAAAAGTGAGAAAAATGTCAATGGTAAAAAAATGTTTTAACTATTCATAATTAAAAAATATTACAATGAACAGCAGTCAGCAAAACCCTAGTCAAATACTTTCAACAAAAACCTGACTACTGCGATAGAAATTCAAAATATAAAAATGCCTTACCATTGCGACGTAACGAAAACTTGTCCAATTTGGTAGAGTGAAAAATAGAGCGACCATATGCCAGCAAACAATGGTATGGTGCACAATTTTTGGGACACAAACCTGCACAAAAAAAACCAATTAATTTCCAAATCCTTCTCTGCAACTTTACATGAAATACGACATTCATTAACGCAACTGCAGAACACTTTATTAAGAATTACAGAACATAACTCAAATGTTACTAAGCATATGTTAAACCTGGGAACTTGGGGCAACTTACCCTGTAAAAGCCAAAAAGCTTCCCAAAAGGGCCAGAACATCTAAAGCGTACTGGGTATCGAGGCCTAAGAATGGGGCCAGCCACAAGAGTGTCGGTTGGTAGTGAACTTTAGCGGACCAGCTCTTGTACTTATTGTTCTCCAGCACCGATCTTGCTGGCAAAATTCCATTATCTCCATAAAGCCCTGCAAACATAAATAACTATTAATTTCGATGCCCAAATTGTTTTAGGTCAATGACCATCAATGCCCATTAATTATACTAATTGCATGAACCCAACGTGCATGTTACTATTCTAATTATATAAAATATTTACCTGGTATTTGAATATAGAAAGATATGAATGAAAAAAGATACACAACACACATAGCCCTCAAGAAGAGGTTACGGGTGTATCTGATTGGAATCATCGTGTGGCTTTAGTCGAAATACTCTCGTGGCGCGTTTTACTGTTACAAATGCCACATGAACGAGTTTTTTCAGTAACCAAACTATCACTCTACCACAAAATATTCCTTTACCGTTCCACCGCTACGCACAACGCCGAATCACAAAGTTACGCTTGGGGAAGCTCCTAAAAAAATTAATTCAACCATAGAATTGCGCTGCAAGGTGAAATCAGCAGTGAGCTCACCTCTTTCGACTACGCTATGGCGGTGTGATTTCAGAAAACCTTGGAAAAATGCGCGTGAATTTAACTTAATTACCTTTATTTAGGTGTTGGAGTCACACTGTAGGTGTAAAAATGAGCATGAAGTAATTTCTAGAATGATGTCATCTGCGTTTAAACAAGATTTGCGATTTGATGTTTCGCGCCAATGAAAATTTAAATGGGATTTTGAACTAACGGGAATATTAGTTTTATTGTTGGACGCTTTTCTATTATAAACATATATCTATAAATATTAGATATATGATTATAAAGACTTTTTTATGGAAATAGGCAACCCACGCTACTTACTTATTAGTTTCTCTTTTTAACTACTAGTCGTTTTGCGGTTTTAGCCATTGCAAAAACAAAATGTACAATGTGATTTTTTAAAAAGTCAATTGCAGTAGCCTAGGGATTGTCCCGTCTATATTAAGCTTTAGAATCTGACAATATGAAAATTGTAACAGAAAGAAAGAAATCTTGACGAAAAACCTGTAATTTACCTATCTTAATCAATTACAAATCAGTTGCAACTAAATACTTGTTCATTTTCACATTTTGTTGGGCCAAAATTTTTAACTACCTGAACTGTCACACAGTTTGACATACAGGTAAATGTCATTCAAAGCTCATTACAGCTGACTGCAGACGGAATAGCTTTTTTTCTAGGCTTGCTGCAATTGACTTTTTAAAAAATCACTTTGTATATGGTAGTGTATGTAAAAGCATAGAAGATGTAATACGTATTATTGTATGTTATTTGGTTAGAGTAGCAATTTTAAGAGATACTATCTAAGCCTTATTTATCCAAGGTGTTGCAAATTGTTCAATTACAACATTTTATTAATAATAAACTTAATACAGGGCGAATACTTAATCTTGTAACAGCTTAGTTAGGGTGTACACAATAAGCCAACGATGGCTGCTGTGTTTAGAGATGCTTGAAAAACCGCGTCCTAGATCTCGCTCTTTCAAATCAACAATCCTCAGGTAGGTAGGCAACTGCTTTTTATTTCAGATATTCAAATATACCAGTAAATTCATAAATACGTTGCACCTCCATATTTTCTTCATAAATAGTTAACCCCAATCTTGCTTCACTTTTCAAACTGCTGTTGATTCGATGTTACTTAATTGTTTTAATTTATTTGAAACTAAATTCGATTGGTACTCCAGTTGCAGTTCCAGAATATGATGTGAATATCTGCCAAATAATTAATAGGCGTTAAACGTTTGTCCAACTTGTAGATAATTCCTAACCGTGAAGTTTGTTGGCGTTTTAAACGTCAAACGCCGATACAAACAAAACATGTGGAAAAAACAACTGAAATCTGCTGACGCTACTTTGATACTCAGCCGAAAATTTTTGATTTTCGGTTAATTTGCCGAATTTTATCTATTTTTCACACATATAAATAACAAATAACGCTGATTTGAACCGTAACACTTAATAACATAGTTTTATTCAAACAGGCTATAAACACACAATACACACAAAATTACAATTTTAATTGACTCACTAGACGAGCGTCTGTTCACGTTGAGATTTTCATGGCAAGTCCCCGTTGTTTTTTTTTTTACAAGTTACAAAAATAAGTACATTTAAAAAAAACATGTGACTTCCTCAACCAATGGGAAAGCAGAATGAAATAAACACAAATCAAACCAAATTTTAAATACATATTTAAATAACCTTTTGAAAATATCATTTACATCAAAACTGAAATTATAGCCACACTCCTTATTTAAAAAGCAATGCTTTGACACCTCACACGGCCTATCAATTATTTTTTTAGCAAAATCCATATTCGTTTTAAATCACCTTAAATTAATAATATTACAATTAGTGATTGTCAATATCGTATTAAAATATTCTTCAGGCCTATATTCAAATATTACTCATAAAGATCATACAACTGAAAGGTTCATTTTCCTCCAAAATTACATGTTAGTTAACAGTTGTTGAACATAATACACAAATCTCATACCTTGTTGTTTTCCAGGTGAAAAACTCACAGTCAAGTTTGATAAATACCTTTAATAACTTCATACAATTATTACGACTACGAACAAGCAAAACGAAACAGAGAATACTGAATACAAAGGCTAGACACCAGATCAACGCAAACAAAATCAACGGAGATGGTAAAGATTCATATAACACAGTAATATATAAAAAATATAGAAGACTAAGATAAAGCCCAAAAATTACCGAAAATATCATAACAGCCAATGATCAAAAATTACAAAAAGTAGTTCTAAAATACTATAAAATAAATCTCTACTTATATATATGTGGGATTACTTGAATGAAATATTTTATCTTCACATAACAACAATGTCAAGATTTATATAATTTACAAATACTACTCAATTTAATTTGTCACATATTATACGCATTGTCTTTTACGTTGGTTGAAGTTAAAGTGATTTCAATGCGATTTCCAGCGTTCGGGCATCCCCGAAAAAAGTCAAAACACAATCCGCGAAAGAGGATATACTAAAAGAGTATAAAATCAACCTGCGAGAGATCCAGTTAAAGGTTTGCATTAAACAATATATTTATTTGATCGTAATTAAGCCATTTTATGATTATTTGTATTAAAGCAAGATTAACAAATTAAGCTTTGGCGCCAATACTATTGCTAATGGGATTTTGAACTAATGGGAATTCCCGTTCTAACCCAACTTTTCTGCCGAATTCCACATTTTTTAAAATATTTCAAAATAAATATAATTTAAATGACCGATGTTGACGATGATGCACCACAATTGTCCGCTGAGACATTTGCAGCCCTGCAGGAATTCTATAAAGAGCAATCAACGAAAGAGGATAAGCTAAAACAAGCATTAACTCAACCCGCAAGCGATTCAATACCAATCGATGAAGACTGGGTAAGTTCTTAAATGTTATTAAAGCTCTAAATTGAAAAACATGTATTTAACAGCAATTAAGCCAGTTTTGGTATGATCAGAACACAGTGAACGTCTTGGTAAAAGCTACCTTAAAATCAGTTGGTCCAAATGCCAAAATTGCCCTCGTATCGTGCCCCACACTGTATCAAAAAATGAAACAGGAAGCCAGTGATGGATGTGAAGGTGAGTATGTTTCAATTTTATAAATTGCATTTTTAATATTGAAGTTTCAGTGACCTTATTTGAATATGACCAACGCTTTGCTGTGTACGGATCCGATTTCATATTATATGACTATAAATCACCCTTGGACGTTCCGAGAAATCTTTCTAGTTATTTTGATGTAGTCCTGGCGGATCCACCATTTCTTTCAGAGGAGTGTTTGACGAAAACTGCTGTTACTGTGAAATTTCTTACCAAACAAAAAATTATTTTATGTACAGGTAAAGTCAAATTATTAACGTATTATTTTGTATTACTTTCTAAATGCTCCCATTTTGTAGGTGCTATAATGGCTGATCTAGCACAAAGACTTTTAGATGTTAAGAAATGCCACTTCAAGCCAGGTCATGTGAATAATTTGGCAAATGAATTTTTGTGTTATACAAACTTTGATTTAGATAGTTTAATTGAAGAAAGTTAGAACTAGCACAATAATATCAGGAAACAAAATAATTGAGGCTGCTTTAGTCAATTTTTGTTTTAAGTGTTTACAGAAAATTGTAGCATGGGAAAATTTAAAGGTGCATGAAATTACAAAGTTAAAACAGGCTTTGATTTTGTGATATTTTATTTTATAGACATAGTTCCTTCTTACAAGAAAGGTGATATGTTAACATGTAATTGTGTATATACAACGTAAAATTCGGTATTCAATTCTTGGTTTCATGTGTTACATGTAGGCCACTGGTAGGCGCAACCTACACTTTGTTAAAAATAAATCTTTGATCTGAAAAGCTCTTATTATTTTTGCTAATAAATCGGCAAAGAAGAATCAAACCACACAAGCAAATATTTTGAAAAAGCCTAAGTGATATATTTTGGTAATTTGGCATATTTCCTTCTTGAACAATATTTCTATAGTTAGTACAAGGCCACACTACTGAAGCAAATTCTTGGTCCCTTCCAAACAACACCACCAAATTATCAACCACCCTGTTCATTGCTCCAAAGAATTGCTTTCTGTGCTTAAACATTTTAAATTCATCAATAAAAATGATTTTACAATAACACAGATCAAACAATTGCAGGGATCCCAACAAAATACTCATTTTAAGTATGACTTGAATAAAAATTATGATTTTTTTTTATGACATTGTGTATTATTTATGACTATCAGAATATATTATATATAAATTTTATGACCACTGTATTTAATTTATGACTTCTGAGAGCCCTGCCATTGCATGTGATGATATGTAACTGTTGGGTAAAATCCAGCTCTAAGAAAAACAACAAAGCAAATTTACACAATTATTAACATTCATGTAAATCCCAAATAAAAATACAAGAAATCACAGATTTTGAGAATTTAACACAGACTAAATGGACGAAAAAATTGGTGACCTTAATGATATGAACCATTAAGTGTGATCCTTATTAAACTATCCATAATAGAAGAACATTTTATACAAAACACTGCAATAAGCTTGAGGAAACTAAACGGTTTAACAGTAGGGGAGAGTGTTGTACCTTGATGTACGGATTAGTTCATAGTTTTGTGGAAATTTAATCGAGTAAGTAGATAATTCATGCTTTTCTGTTTATGGTGGTCATATGAAATATAGGAATTTCTTAACCTATAAAAAAAGTATTAAATAAGAGTTAAACCACGAAGCATTGGGAGAGGAACTTGCACGTACCTTGGGACTGTCACATGCATTGTGAAAATTATCTTTAAATATTATGTTCAAATTTTGTTTACATATTTACCTATTTATATAAACTCCTGGACAAAATTAACGCGCCACTATTTTTTTTTAATTCCGGGATATTGATAATTTTTAGAGTACTAACTGTCTTGCAAGTAGCCTTTGAACCTACTCTCACATTTCAAACAAATGCTATCAAGAAATGTTTTGTTTTAAGATGACAATCGTCAGTTAAAGTTGTATAAAGAATACCACACTGTAGATGTCAGTCGAAGACTGGACTTGGTAATGTACATTTGAAGGTTATGTTAAATAAATAGTTCATTTACTATCAAGGATAATTATTATAAACATAACAGCAGTCGAGTTTTTAATTACAAAGGACAGTGAATGGAATGAGGAAAAACAAGTAAGTCCAGAGAAACGCCTGCTGCAAAAATATAATAAGAAGGCAAAGAACAAAGCACGCCGCATGAAAAACAAGATGGTGTTTCTGAAACAACCCAAGCCCTTGAGTATGGAAGGCGATCTAGGAATGAATTGTAAGGTATTCAAGGAAAATTTTCTGTTTATCTGATGGCTACAGGGAGCAGTGAAAAACCTAAACAAGTGCAAGCAGCCGTACTTCTACACTGCATGGGACAAGACTGCAAGGGGGTTCTAGGAACTTTAGGAATCAGCGCTGAAGACAAGAAGGATCAAAAAAAATTATGAAGGCTTTGGACGACTACTTTATTCCCAAAACGAATACACGTGTCAAACGCCATCGATTCAAATGGCTGGCGAATCGTTTGATACGTGTTTAAACGAGCTAAGAAAAATCGCAGCAAATTGTGAATATGGAACCCTCAGGGACGGACTCATAAAGGATAGAATCGTTTGCTGCATTAGAGAAAAAAGAATAAAGGACTGACTACTACGGGAATCTGCATTAGACCTGAAAAAGGCGATAGAAATATGGATAACAGCTGAACAAACGGATGCACACATTAGGCAACTGGTGGAGAAAACGGAAAAGAAGGGAGATGTATAAAGAATACCACACTGTAGATGTCAGTCGAGAACTGGACTTGGTAGGGGTAACCGGTATATAGTGGGACACGGTATATAGTGGGACATTGCATTTTTCTACTACCAAATATTTATCTATCGCTACCGCCAGTTGAGTGTATGACCTTGAGTGGGTAAGAAGTGTAACAGTTGTTAAAAACAAATTAAATATTATACGGTTTTGGAGAATTACGAAAGTCAAGGTAAGGTAGTACTGTAATTTTTTGTTATGATATTCGGTTCTTTCATAATACATTAGCTATTTACTTTTAAATTTCTTTTAATTTTTTATCATAACCTCACTCACGCATGCGGTTTCTATTGCTAAGCTCAGAAACACACCAACACAGAAGGGGGAAATTTAAAAATTTAAATTTTTAAACGACTCGTAGTGGTATATAGTGGGACATTTTGTGATGGTGCATAGTGGGACTTGTTTTTAGGTTGTCCCACTATATACCAGCATAACAATGTTATTGTTTATTTTGCAGATGCCGAAAAATTCAAGAAAAAATCTTACGGAAACAATGGAAAATAGCCAGTTAAGCCATATAGAAAATGGGATAGCAATGAAAAATGCCATTAATGATGTTACAAAGAATGGACTCGCAATACGACTAGCAGCGATCAAATATGGTGTTAGCAAATCAGCCCTTCATCGTAAAGTTTTGAAATATAAAACCTTTAACGGTGAACCCCAACACTTTAAATTTGCACGGCAACACGGTTTTAAATCCGTATTTACAACAGAGGAAGAAAATCTTTTAAGTGAATACCTACTGCAGGCTTCTAGAATGTGCTATGGATTAACATTAAAAGACACACAAGAATTAGCGTATCGCTATGCAATAGCTAATGAGAAAGATGTTCCTGAATCATGGACAGTAAATAATATGGCAGGAATTGAGTGGGTTAATTTATTTAGAAAGCGACATCCTAACTTAAACCTTCGAACACCCGAAGCCACGAGCTTAAGTTGAGCTACAAGTTTTAATAAATCCAGCGTAAATCTTTTTTATAAAAACTTGCAAGAAGTGATAGGAAAGCACCAGGTGCAAGGATTCCAAATATATAATTGCGACGAGACCGCCGTAACCAACGTCCACAAACCTCCAAAAATACTGGCAGGTAAAAAAGCAAGACAAGTAGGAAAGGTTACAAGTGCAGAAAGGGGTACATTAGTTACAATGTGCACTACTATATGTGCTAATGGAACATTTATTCCTCCATTTTTCATTTTTCCGCTGAAAAATTTTAGGCCGCACATGTTGACTGGAGCTCCAAACGGTTCCGGTGGCGCGGCTTACCCATCCGGATGGATGACCTCGGACAATTTTGTAGTTTTTATAAAACATTTGATTAAAAACGTGCGGTGTTCGGTCGAAAATAAAATACTTTTAATTTTGGACAACCATGAAAGTCATGTTGATATCAAAGTATTAAATCTCTGCAAAGCAAATGGCATTATACTCTTAACCCTTCCACCGCATTGTAGCCACAAAATGCAACCATTGGACATAAGCTGCTTTGGTCCTTTTAAATCATACTACAACAAATCGGTTGATGAATGGATGTTGAACCATCCCGGGGTCCCTATGACGATCTACGATATTGCAGGTGTAGTAGGAAAGGCATTTCCATTAGCTATGACGCCATCTAATATCATAAAAGGGTTTGAAAGAACTGGAATTTATCCATTCAACTCCGATATTTTTGATGAATCGGACTTTTTGTCATCGTACGTAACAGACAGAGTGCAAGAACCAGAAGGGCCTTCCGATGTCTCGGGACCTTCAACTAGTAATGAAGTTGTCGCTGGTACCGTCAATGACCCGGGACCTTCAACTAGTAATGAAGTTGTCGCTAGTACCATCAATGACCCGGGACCTTCAACTAGTAATGAAGTTGTCGCTAGTACCATCAATGTATTGACGCCACATCATACTAAAGCAATTACGAATATAGTAACTCCTGAAGCAGTTAGACCACACGTTAAGGCACAGGCAAGAAAGGGCATCAGAAAGGGAAAGAAAAAAGCGAAATCTACTGTGTTAACTGATACCCCAAATAAAGAAGAAATAGAGTTGGCCCACAAACAGAAAATGCAAAAGATTCGATTAAGAGAAATAAAAAAACGTCAAAAGGAACACAAACCGAATAACAATGGGAAACAAAATAAAAACAATCTAAAGAGAAAATTATTTACAGACTCTTCAAGTTCGGAAAGTGACGTGGAACAAGAGAAAATCTGCAATGATTCAACAGACGATAGCATTACAGAAGAAGACGAAGTAGCAAATGAAAATTTATCCGAAGGAGACTTTGTATTAGTAAGATTCCGTACGACAAAGCTAATTAGATTCTATGTTGCCAAAATTGAAAAGATCGAAAATGTTGACTACTATCTAACCTATCTCACAAAAGGATTTCGATGGACTTTTACATATCCAGAAACGAAAGATGATGATATAAAAGAAAGACAAGATATAGTAATGAAACTACCTAAACCAGAAATATCAGGGGGCACTGAACGAGCTTCCAAAAAGTTTATGTTTAATGTTGATTTAACTGATTTTAATGTATATTAATGTGAAACCATGTATTTACAGTTATTCTTTTTGATATAATATAATAAATACTTTAAAGTTTTCCTTTTTTCTTTAATATTCCAATGTGTCCCATAATATACCAGGTTAAGTCCCACTATATACCGGGCAGTGGTATATACTGGGACAGGTGGTATATACTGGGACCATTGAAATAAAACAAAATTGTGTAATAAAAATTGATTTTCATTGATAATAGTATAAACTTAATACCAATTACAACCTTCCATAGAAACCGTGCCTCAAACAAATAAATATCTAGTACTGAAAACTGGACATGAAAAATATTGTCCCACTATATACCGGTTACCCCTACTGTAAAGATGTGTGTGTACCTACATTTGAAGGTTATGTTAAATAAATAGTTCATTTACTATCAAGGATAATTATTATAAACAACGAAAGTCACTTTTAGCAAAAATGGATTTAAAATCTGCTCGGAAACGGCTTATTAAGACAAGTTAGCCATCAAGTTTTTTTTGTTATCGATTGTATCAGTTGCGAGTGTTTTAAACTTGAAAAATCAATCGCCTAAGAAATTTATCAATAGAGGAGGCAGTAAGAGCATCAACTTTGCTGGATGAAGGATACTCGATGCGTTATGTTGCTAATATGATACGAAGAAATCATAAGTCGCACGTTTACACAATTTAACGAAACAGGATCTCACATTGGAAGGCCAGGGCAAGGGCGAAAACAACGTACCAATCGAAGCGATGAGCGTTTTCTTAGGCAATCCGTTCTAAGAAACGGGAGAATCACTAGTACTGTGCAAAAAAATGAGCTTGTAGACGTTTAAATGAAGCTGGACTAAACAGCAGAAGACCGGCAAAGAAACCATTACTAACCAGAGAGTACAAAATTCAAAGATTACGTTTTGCCAGAAATCATCACTGAACTGTTAATGATTGGAAGAAGGTTTTATTCTCAGATGAAACGAGGATTAGGCTCATATCTCCTGATGGAAGTGAGCGTGTCTGGAGGAGATTTGCAGGTTGCAATATCTCTCCAAGGGTCCCGTTTGGTGGTGGCTCTGTAATGTTTTGAGGGGGAATCTGCTTCAATGGTCGCACAGAGTTGGTCCCTTGCAAGGTCTATGAATGCGGATTATTATCTGGAAAACATCGTAGTTGAACATGTAATGCCGTTTACTCCTTTTGTGGGACCCAATTTTTTATTCATGCAGGATAATGCTCGGCCCACGTGGCTAGAGAGGTTATCGACTACTTGAATGTTGTTGATATTCCATTAATGATTTGGCCACCTGATTGTCCCGACTTAAATGTCATGCTCTTAAAAAAGGTCCGAAGTCGTATACCCCTACCTGCTAACCACAATGAACTAGTTTATGCAGTAATTGCGGAATGGAAGAATATTCCCCAGGAAATTATTGAAAATCTAATCTCCAGCATGCCAAAGCTCATGAATGCGATAATTAGGAGTAGAGGAAGGTGTACACGGTATTAATATCACACTGAATACATTAATTGTATTGTTCTCATTTTTTTTTTGTTTTCATGTTTCACGCATTTTCAACAAAGAAGTTCTTATATCAAGGTAATGTTTCGCTGATTTTTTCGCAAACGATTACACAAACCTAATTTCTAAACTTTCGTGTAATTTTCATTATAATATTGTAATTATATAAGTTTAATAAAGTGGTGCGTTAATATTGTCCAGGAGTTTCATTCAGCAATACGCCACGAAGCAAGACCGGCAAGAAAAGAGCAACTTTCAATGTTGTTGGCCTTTGAGAAGCAGTAAACGATGTATTATCTAATATTAGTCTAGGTCAGCGTTACTCAAAGTGTGCTCCGCGGAGCCCCGGTGCTCCGCAAAGCCTCCGGTAGGGCTCCGCCGGCAGCCATAATAAAATGAATACATGTATTAAAGTGGAACCTATAAGAATAAAGTTACCTAAGATAAAAATAAACTACCAAAACGAAACGCCTACTTATAGGTTTTACGGGCACATATACGTAAATACGTAACAAATGCTGTAAATCAAATATTTACAGTGGAAGCAGAGAGACAACTGGCAGAGTATTTAGATACGGGTTAAATAAAAATGAAGTTTGGGTATTAACTTACCAGTATGCCAAGGAAAATGATAAAAAGATGCCCGACAAATGGAAAGACGAGAAGAAAGCTGGCAGAGAGTGGCATCGGTTATTCTTAAAACAACATACAAACTTATCTTTAATAAAGCCAGAGGCAACCAGTGTCTGAATGTGTGAATTCTTCACAAAACTTACGACTTGTCAAGAAAAATATAGATTTACACTCAATAACATATACAGTAATCACACGACCACCGTTTGACATAGTACAAGTACAAGTCATGGAAGAGTTAAACAATGGTGCGACGATAACAAATTTATCCAACAAGTATGGTGTAGCAAAAGCTACAATTTGTGCAATTAGGAATAAAAAACAGAGGATTCTAAGTGCTGTAACAGATAGGTATGTTGGACCAGGTAGAAGAAAAACTTTAAAAGGTTCTGGATTGCCAAAGATGGAAAAAAGATTTCCAAATCAGAGAAATAAAAATCTCATGGTGACAGGAGAAATATTAAAGCAAACAGCCAAACCTTTACATTTTGAATTAAAGGAAAATCCAGGAGACTTCAATGCAAGTGAGGGTTGGTTACAAAGATTTAAACGTCGTTTACGGTTTCGATTTTTTTAAATTTCTGAGGAAAAACTCTCATCACAGTCAGAACTTGTTGATCCGTTTAAATTACAGTTAAAGAACAAACAAAACAATAGTTTGTATCTCAGATTATAATATTAATAAAAACTTTGTTTTTTTCTGACGTTTCTTAATCAATTTCTTACATTGCTAGTAAGCAAAATTACTAATTAAGAAAGCATTTAAACTACCCCCCGTAAACGTGAACAAATCGCAAACATGAACACGCCCGGTTTTATTTTGTTCACGTTATCGAGCATCTACAGTATTATGTGGATGAGACTGGTAACACAACTGTTAATGTTCCACTGCATATTATAGCTCCTAAAGGAGTAAAATAGCTTGGAAGTATGACCTCTGGAGAACGTGGTATCAACATAACTAAACTCTATTTGTTGAGCATTGAGCTAAAACGCAAACAAACGCTTGACAGGTGCGTTGATTTACCGGATGTGTATTTACGTAATATTCCTTGCGTTTCTAAATTAACGTTCGCGCCGTCAGAATTCTTTTTTAGAAGAATTGGTGGTTCTGAAAAGAACCATTTTTTTAAGTAAAGGTGTTTTATGGACTTGGACCAGCATAATGTAAATCAAATAAACACATTAGTTTTATAAAATAGACTCATTTACGAAAGTTTAGAAAAATGTTATAGGTTCCTTATTTGTAGGCGTTTTATTTACAAAACTGATTAATCTTCTAACCTCGAATTATACAATTTTACTATTAATTGTTTTTTAGGAAACTAAGCACCAGGCACTATACAAACGCTCCGAAAAACGATAAGCACTGCTCAAATAGCACAGAAACTTAACCGGGTAATTACGAGTGCAAAGGAAAGGTTTTGAGCGTCAATTACTCCTTAAGTAATGATGCATTAGCGTTATCTAGCGTAAACCAATCACAGCGCGCGATCGGGTGAGTCAAACACGTGCGTTTGTTGACATTCTAGCTCAATGCTCAACAAATAGAGTTTATGATTGTGCTACAAGGAACCACGTACCACCAACGTTAATTTTTCTAAAGGTTCATTTCAAACAACATATGTTAAATAGGGCTCCTCCAGTAACTGTCGGGGTGCAAACCCGTCAGGGTGGTCTAAAGAAAAAAAATTCCTTGAATATGAGAGGTACTTCATCAAACATGTTAAGCCAACTAAAGAGAACCCGGTATTGTTGTTATTCGACAACCATGACAGCCATATAGGTATCCATTCCCGTCATTAATCTTGCAAGATCCAATGATGTGGTATTACTTACATTCTCACCGCATACTTCGCATAAACTGCAACCTCTGAATCTAACCGTTTTTGGCCCCTACAAGACTTACTACCAACAAACTGTCCCTGAGTGGATGCTTCAAAATCCCGGAGACCCCATTTCACTCCACCAGATTGCTGAAATTGTTGGGAAAGCCTACCCAAAAGCATTTACTCAATACATCATTATGAAGGGATTTTCCGTAACGGGTATCTGTCCGTTGAATGCGGACATTTTTGGTAAAGACGAATTCTTGAGTGCCTTTCTAACAGACCGACCAAACTCTAACTTACAAAATTTGTAACAATCGTTTAGTTTTGCCGCTTCATATGAATTAAAGTTTTATTTTAATTGCCGCTCTTAAGTCGATTACTATTATATTATTTCCAAAGGTTAATTTATGGGAGGTCACTTTTTGGAACTCCATACGAAAACACTGTCATGTATGTTTAGTCTTTAGTGCCGATCGAAAACAGTTCTTAGAATCCTTTGTCTGCAGAATGGCCCTGGAAATCCTACGCTCCCCGGAAGTTCCACGTGGAATATTTTGTTCTAGAATTCTTGCAACATATTTCGTAATATGATGAAATGTTCCAGCTGTTGGATACTTTCGTTCGTTTTTTTTCGCGGTTCGATTTAAGATCTCCGTTCAATCCATAGAATCCTTTGTCTGCAGAATGGCCCTGGAAATCCTACGCTCCCCGGAAGTTCCCCGTGGAATATTTTGTTCTAGAATTCTTGCAACATATTTCGTAATATGATGAAATGTTCCAGCTGCTGGATACTTTAGTTCGCTTTTTTCGCGGTTCGATTTAAGATCTTCGTTCAATCCGTGGAATCCTTTGTCTGCAGAATGGCCCTGGAAATCCT
>JABXWE010040534.1:0-10977 GCA_014611495.1 Limonius californicus | reverse complement strand
ATTTACCTAAATGACCCAGGAAAATCAATGTAGGTTCAATCCCCTTAAGGGGACGGGCCGCTATAGGGGTTAGCAAGTTCCGCACCGGAACACTAAGCCCCTCTTCAGCCGGTAATGGGAATGTAATGATAGGAAATCCAGGAAATTGAAAAATACTGTCCCAATATTTACCTAAATGACCCAGGAAAATCAATGTAGGTTCAATCCCCTTAAGGGGACGGGCCGCTATAGGGGTTAGCAAGTTCCGCACCGGAACACTAAGCCCGTCTTCAGCCGGTAATGGGAATGTAATGATAGGAAATCCAGGGAATTGAAAAATACTGTCCCAACATTTACCTAAATGACCCAGGAAAATCAATGTAGGTTCAATCCCCTTAAGGGGAAGGGCCGCTATAGGGGTTAGCAAGTTCCGCACCGGAACACTAAGCCCCTCTTCAGCCGGTAATGGGAATGTAATGATAGGAAAACCAGGAAATTGAAAAATACTGTCCCAACATTTACCTAAATGACCCAGGAAAATCAATGTAGGTTCAATCCCCTTAAGGGGACGGGCCGCTATAGGGGTTAGCAGGTTCCGCAGCGGAACACTAAGCCCCTCTTCAGCCGGTAATGGGAATGTAAGGATAGGAAAGACCAGGAAATTGTATAATACTGTCCCAGCATTTACCTAAATGACCCAGGGAAATCAATGTAGGTTCATTCCCCACAAGGGGCGGACCACTATAGAGGTCAGTCGGGTTCACCACCGGAACCCTAAGCCCCTCTTCAGCCGGTAATGGGAATATAAGAACAGGAAAGGCCAGGAAGTTGAATAATACTGTCCCAGCATTTACCTAAATTTACCAGGAAAATCAAATTAGGTTAATTCCTCATAAGGGAGTAGACCGCTATAGGGTCAGTCGGGTTTCACATGGGAACCCTAAGCCTCTTTTCAGCCGGTAATGGGAATGTAATGATAGGAAAGACCAGGCAATTGGATAATACTGTCCCAACATTTACCTAGACGACCCAGGAAAATCAATGTATGTTCAATCCCCTTAAGGGGGCGGGCCGCTATAGGCGTCAGCCGGGTTCCGCACCGGACACTAAGCCCCTCTTCAGCCGGTAATGGGAATGTAAGGATAGCAAAGACCAGGAAATTGAATAATACTATCCCAACATTTACCCAAATGACCCAGGAAAATCAATGTAGGTTCAATCCCCTTAAGGGGACGGGCCGCTATAGGGGTTAACAGGTTCCGCACCGGAACACTAAGCCCCTCTTTAGCCGGTAATGGGAATGTAATGATAGGAAAACCAGGAAATTGAAAAATACTGTCCCCATATTTACCTAAATGACCAAGGAAAATCAATGTAGGTTCAATCCCCTTAAGGGGACGGGCCGCTATAGGGGTTAGCAAGTTCCGCACCGGAACACTAAGCCCCTCTTCAGCCGGTAATGGGAATGTAATGATAGGAAAACCAGGAAATTGAAAAATACTGTCCCAACATTTACCTAAATGACCCAGGAAAATCAATGTAGGTTCAATCCCCTTAAGGGGGCGGCCGCTATAGGGGTCAGCCGGGTTCCGCACCGGAACACTAAGCCCCTCGTCAGCCGGTAATGAAATTGTAATGATAGGAAAGGCCAGGAAATTGTTGAATAATTATTGTAAGTTTAATACAACATTATTTATTGATTAACTGCAAGCTGTACTAAAATATTATTGATCGCTTTTTCTTGGAAGAAAAGGTCTATAATATCCATTTTGTAAAAGAGGGAAAATAAAATGGAAACCACCTGTGTAAGAGAAGCTTTTACTAAGCAGCTAACAGCTACTTATGGTAGGACACTCTAAAATATATAACAAACTATCAGCGCCCCTTGCAAATCAAGTGCAACGGATTGCTGCAAGAACGGAATAAGGAAGACAATTTCAGTCTGCATATTGGAAATTCTCAGTAGATACAATCCTACTACATATATTTTAGACAGATTCATATTCCACTAGGAAGGTATCCAGCTTATCACGCATTGACAGCCTTTTTGTCCCACTGTTGGGTATCGGCTTCTTCTCTACCACGTGTTCCTCCTCAGCGCTAAGGTAGAAACACGGGGGACCTGCACATTTAACGTCGAATTCCAACGACCAAAATTCCAGAGAAGATATCCAACATCTAACCTAAATTAACAAATTTACTAATTGTTCAATAGATGTAAATAAAGTTAAACAAAACAATTGGCAGAAGTTGTACCGACTATACACACTATTCTTAATGATAATGAAAAAAACAGCTAGTATCAGCAAGGCGTGGTACCACCTCACTTTAATAAAAAAAAAGCAGGAATTGTTGGCGATGGTTTAGGAGGCCTGAAGGCACTTTAACCCCGTTTAAAGTAGTTAGTGAAGTGGCACACTAACCCAGAGAGACCGCGGTGTTCTCCGAGACACCAGGGTGACAGCGTGTTGCGACCTGTTTTATCAGTACTCGCATTTGTTCGCCAAACTGCTCCACCATTTATTAATTATTTATTCAGCGTAGACGTAGTTGAGGCCAACTGGTTTGCAGTTCCTTCTGTAGCGCGGTTGGTAGTTGATTGCACCAGTAAACGGATCACCTATTATAGTAGTGAACCGTTTGTGTGACTGTTATGTTAATTTAAAAGTTGTGCCGCCTCATTTGAATTGGTCACAATCTAATGGCCGCTCCATAGCACTCAAAAACGCAATTTTAATGACAATTTTGTATTGACTACAGTTTGTTAGTATTTTTCCGTTCAGAAATTAATTTATGACCAAACCCGTCTCGATGTTTTCTTTCTTTGTGAACCTTATTTGCCAAGCTAGAAAGCACGTCTCAGAATTCCCTCTTCTGCTGCGTTAGTATTTCAATATCGCTTACCGAAGGTGTTCTCGGAAGTAGCACGCGGGGACTTCTTCTAGAAGGAAATTAGGCTTAGGAGACGTTTTTTTTGGGGAACGCGGGGAAGAATTCAGTCGGCGACAAACTCTGGGTCTGAACGAAGGTTTTTCGGCGAGCGGATTATTTGCGGCGTCTGCTATTCTCGAGTTTTAACGTACCGAATATTGCCGTAGGCAATTATTTATTTGGACTAAGTCGGATCCAAATATATGTTTAGCAGTTCAGCCTTGATATAGGGCAATTAAGTGAAGTTGCTCTTTCGATCTAATTCGGATATAAGCGAATCGGTCCCGTAAATGTTGTGTGTCGTTACCCCACTGGATTAAACCCGTGAAAAGGTGATGGTTAGAATTGTGGGCTGTGTTGTAATCACCTGAAGTTGCCGTCGCTCTGAACACCTACTGACCCCCTTTGGAAATCATCTTAATTCCCAGAGGCGTACCAACCAAGTCTTCGCCCCAAACTTTCCTGGAATCTACCCTTTTTCCCGGACTTGAAAGCACCTCAGGCTGTACCTGCATCGGGGAAAAGAAAGAAGGAACAACCCCAGTATTGTGCCGGCCTCTCCTAGAATTGTTCAAGGTAAAAATCTAGTTTTTGTTTTGTGAGAAAGAAGCCTTTTTTTGCTCGCGTTAACTTGCAAACTTCAAATTTTGCTTTCATGTAACTAGAAAGACGACCTTCAGTCGCCATATGTGGTGTTTGTTGTTATTTATAAAGCAACCAAACTATATCCTGTGTTATTTTTGAACTTCAGCGTCCCTGGTGCACGTAGCTGTATGAAAAACGTAAATATCGTTGCACCAGTGGCGGCGAGTTTTTTGTGAACGTTCTAAAATTAAAAACATGTAATCATTTGTTGTCCTTTTTTTCTTGTACTGTCATTGTTAACAGTCTAGTTATATGTGTGTTAAAAATTTACTGCCTCTTATTGTGTCTTTTGTACTTGCTTGCGTACGAATTTTGCAAGCTTCTATATATAGGAGGAGGCACAATAAAGGTGAGTTACATTCCCATAAGCTGTTGGGCTTCTCGGCCTTCCACGAGGACCTACAATCAGCTGGGTTTGGAAAGTGACGCTTACAAATTTTGACTTACCCTGTAAACAACTAAAGATTTTCTCCCATAAGCGATTTTCGCGAACTCCCCCTACTCCTCTGAGCTAAGCTGTAAGCCGTTTTCCACCTATCCGGTTACGGGTCGTCGGAAAAGCTCGATTGGCCCGTAACATGACACCAGCAATGTTTCGCTATACAACTGATTATAGATAGATAGATTATAGATAATAACATTAAACAGAATCGAATTGGTCAGATCACAAAAATCAAAATATGAAGTTGTAGTGTATGAAAATTTTCATTGGACTGAACAAACAGCAGCGATTTATTTTTATTTGATTCTGTTTAGCGTGCCTATTATTTTAAATCTTTTGGAGTGTTTCGTTTCTAAGTGAACTGGTCTGATAATAGAACAACGGTTGTTTGATGTTACTATTCGTTTATATTTTTTCCCAAGAAACATTTTCACGCTACTGAGAGAAATGTACATACTGTCAATCGGAAAAAATCACGAACAGAGTTATGTCAAAATACTGAGCTCTTCCATTTAAAATATTTGACATTAAGTAAAAGGACACACCAACAAACTAAAAATAGAATCCAATCATTCAATATTAAAGACTCTCTACAATACCTAATATTTCTGTCGAATGTAGCTTAGCCCATATATTTCAAAGTTTGATTGACTGAAGGACTTTCTTATAAAACTGACATTTTACAAAATCAATTGCAATAACATGGAGAGAGAAAATGAAACAGGAAATAATAACTGCAATACAAAAAATAGAATCGCGAACAAAGAACGGGAAATAAAGAGATTGCCTCTGTTCACGCTCGATAAACAGGCACATACTAGAAAATTATTTTGATATTGGCAGAAAAGGAGGCATGAAATATAGGAAATCTTTTTTCGATATTGGGAATAGTAAACGGCATCATTTCACCAAAATTGAAGGAAATAAGAAATAAACGAACGCAGAGATATTAAATTAAAAATATAGTAGAAGGACATTGAAACGATGCTGTAGTAACAAGGAAAGAAGAAAACGATAGTAATTTTAAGTGAAAATTATTACCTAAAGCAAGAAATCCACGATCAATTGAAATTACACTTCGTTCCATTGTACAGAGTTCCAAAAAAATTACATAAACTAACATTTTAATATCGCCATTTAAACATAACTAAAGGAACGGCTTCCTGAAAGAGTTACAGCTCAGAGTTTTAAAACAATAATAATTTTTCTAAAAACTATTCGAGTTTTTGAACTGTTGTAGTTTGTAACAATTTTAATGTTATTTTTTCATCTTTACACAAACCTATTATTTAATATACGGTGCGTCCCGAAAGTAACGGATAAATTCTATAATTCGGGAAGCACTGTATTATTAAACTAATAGTGTTCAGGATAGTTCAATTTCTATGAAAAAGCCACTAAATTTCGTTACTTTATATTCACGACATCAAAACAATAAAAAGAATATGGACATGGATTCAGAGTTACAGTACCTACCATCTGTTTTCAAGTTTGTTGTCAACCACACAACAAGCCAACACAATGCTCGCCAGATATGGCGGGTACCGAGGAAATAAAATACTTCGGACTGGACCAAAACTAGCATAAGAAAGAGCGTCTGCCTCCAGAAGAGCGGCTCAAAACAGCGTTTGATCCAGAGTGGGCGGTTGAAGATAGAGAGAGAGAGAGAAAGCCACGACGCCTGACAAGCGCGACTTACACTATGTATGCCAAAGACTCCCTAATACTGACGATGTTATGATAACAAATTCCCTAAAAAATTTACCCCAAGCGAGTAGAGTAAAAAACTCAGAATCTCACCCTGAGAAGGTATCAGACTGCCCCACGGATTCTGTGGGGGGCAACAGTTTGATATTAAAACATAAAAGTATACCAGCGCAAAAAACTAAAATATGGATAACGACATACAATGCCTGCACATTGAGAGACGATGACAAAATTGGAGAATTGGAAGAAGAATTGAAGAAAATAAAATGGGATATCGTAGGACTGTATGAAATTAGGACAACAAGAGAAAACTGGATTAACCTCGATTCAGGAAACACGTTCCTGCACAAAAGAGGAATCGATGGAACAACAACGAGTATCGGGTTTATTAATAATAAAAACTAACACCGTGCATTAAAAGTTTTAAACCTGTGTCTGATAGAATAGAATACATAATTTTGAAATTATCAGCAAAAATTAAAATAAAACTGTACAAATATATGCACACACATCGACGCACCCAGAGTGAGAAGTAAATTTTTATGAACAACTAAACGAAGTTATAATAGAGAACGACCCTACTGAATGGAAAATCATTATGGGGGATTGTAAATAATAATAATAAAATAGGAAAATTCGGAATTGATAATAGAAATGGAAGAGGTAACATGCTGATGAATTTCATGTGTGAATATAAACCATATGCAATGAATACTTTTTACGAAAAAAGATCGAAGCGAAAGTAAACATGAATATCACCAGGTGGAAATACTAGAAATGAAATAGATCACATTCTCACAGAGAAAAAACAAGTAATACAAGACGTGACAGTATTGAATATATTTAACATAGGTAGCGACCAAAGACTCGTAAGAGCAAAAATCGCCATTAATAAAAAAGTAGAGCGACAACGAATGTTTAAAAACCACAAGAAGAAAATACCGTTGGAAAAATAAGAGAGAGAAAAGAAGTATATGAAGAAATAATAAATAAAAATCTATCAAACGTGAACAATGGCACTAACGAACCTGTAGAAGAATTAAACAAGAACATAAAAAATGTATTGCATAAATCGATAGAAGAATTGAAAAAGACCATAGCAAGTAAAGGAAGAAAAAATCAATTAATAAAGAAACTAATGAATTGATGAAAATGAGAAGACAAATGGTGAAAAAAGACATAGGAGCAACAGAAGAGTATTCACGTAGAGTAAACCCAAATAGAGAAATACATGTACGTCATCAAAACCTGCGCGCTACAAGATTCACCAATGGCGTAACACAGTGATGTATATGAGGAATCAAAAAATTTTTTTCGAAAACTTTAATAAAATTGATTTATACATGACATCTGTGTACACACAAAATGACTTTTTTGTCGTCCAGACGTAATATGGTTAACAGCGCACGATGACGTATATGTATTTCTCTATTTGGGTTAAATATAGAACGGAAACACAAGAAAAACTAATAAAGTTATAGAGAATATTCAAGAAATTGAACGTTTGAATCAAAAATGGGAAAGAAGCAGACTTATGCACTAGGCAATAAGGAAGGAATTGTTATATAGTCCAGTCAATAGGGAGTAAAAAAGGCCTTTTGCTTACAAAAGGTGGGGTAGTAATAATTTTGACATATGTTATTTACGAGGTCGGACAAATATATAACGGGATTGATCAAATACAGAGCATGTGAGGTAGCCATAGGTGAAAATACCTCTAGCGTCCTTCGAAGTAATCTCCCTCGACTTCTACGCACCGTTGACATTGACGATACAAGTTGCGGAAAGCCTGCTTAAACTTGTCGCGAGGAAGTGCGTTTAATTCGGCGGTAACATTCCGTTAAATCTCTTCCACGTCGTCAAAGCGCCTTCCCTTGAGTGTTAATTTCAGCTGAGGAAACAGCATGAAGTCCGCTGGAGACAGATCCGGTGAATAGGGAGGATGTTCTAAGACTGGGACATTTCTTGTCGCCAAAAACGTCTTCACAATCAAGGCAGAATGCACAGGGGCATTGTCGTGTAAAAGGTGCCACTTGCCGGACGCTGCCAAATGCGGTCGCACACGTCGAATGCGTTTATTTTAGTAAACGCGTCATGACACCCTTGTAGTACAGGCTAGTAACGGTGACACCCGGTGGCACAAATTCTTTGTGAATGATACCTTGACTGTCGAAGAAAGTGATCAGCATGGCTTCACTTTCGATTTTTGGAGACGGAATTTCTTTTGCCTACAAAAGGTGGGGTAGTAATAATTTTGACATATGTTATTTAGTTCCGGGCCCCGATGAAAAATTTAAGTTTTCGACGTTTGGGGGGGGTCGGCGCGGTCCGCCATCTTGGATTAAAGGTACAAAAAATTGGGTTTTCCAAAATAATTCCTCAACATTTAATCCTACGTCAAAAATATCTGATCCAATTGCCTACATTTTTTGTATGAGAACTTTTTTTGTAAGTCTGATGTGTAACGAGTTACAGCGGCGCAAAAGTGAATATTCTTCCAAAACATCAATGAGGACAAGGTCATCCCATTGGCAGCAGTCAACAGCAGCATAAAAATCGGTGCAGAAACAATTACCATCAACCCACTAATGCTGTTCCAGAGAATGTGCATCGCGAAGAAATCCGATAACGAGATGAAGGATTACTTTAGACTCGAGCTTGCTCCATTTCCTTTGTCGCTTTTTTCGGAAGACGGAATACGCAAAGGCACGAAATCTTCGTTGTATGCTGTTTTCACACCACTGTCAGAAGGCGTAGAACTCGGAGATAACAAAATCAATGTTGTGGATGGGGGGTATCTTTTACATAAAGTTGTATAGCATCGTGATGATTCTTTCGGGTCAATTTGTGAGAAGTACGTTCAATATATACGAAATCACTACGATTCAAATGCAGTCGTTGTTTTCGATTCATACCCATCTGATGGTGACAAGAAAAATACGAAGAGCGCAGAAAGACTTCGCTGAACGAAGAAGCAGATGTCTGCGGAAGTTTTTTTCGATGAGACAATGACAGTTCAAGTTTCTCAAGAGCAATTTTTGGCCAAAGAAAAATATAAAGCCCGGTTAATTTCCACGCGGACAAAAAAAGTCGAACTTGCTGCTTTCACTGTTAAGCAGGCTGAAGAAGATGCTGATGTCTTGATTGTTAACACAGCGATTTCCTTCTGCTCATCATTCGACGCTGTTTTTATCGTTGGGGAAGACGTCGATCTTTTAGTTCTGCTGACAACAGTAGGATCATCCAAAACCAACATCTACCTTCGCAAACCGTGGAGAGGCAAAACTGCTGAAAGAGTATTCCGCGAATAGGTTGAAAGTAAAAGAAGCAGCCAAAAACACATCATCCCTCTTCAACAAAGGAAAAACAAATTTTTTTCGCTTGTCCACAAAAACAAAGGACTCAATGCCGCCATTGGCATCTTCAAAGCTCAGAATGCCAAACCAGAAGACATCGCAGACACTGGAGCACGCTTTCTCGTTGCTTTGTATGGTGGTAACATGGAAGAAGAAACCTTCGAAGAACTCCGCTACCAACGTTTCGCAACATCGACAATAAAAATCAAATTCAATCTAGCTTCTTTACCACCAACGACGGACGCTGCACGGTACTATGCGTTTAGGACCTACCACCAAGTCCAAAAATGGTGCAGAGTCCAAAAAAATCCATACGGCTGGGGCTGGAAACTCGGTACCAATGGGCTCAGTCCAGTACCAATGTCAGAGAAGCCTGCCCCACATACCTTATTAAACATCGTTTCAAGTAATTGCAAAAAGCGATGCGGTGGAGCATGTGGCTGCAGGAAAGGTGGGTTGAAGTGCTCTGTTGTATGCGGATTCTGCACTGGTGAATCATGCGCGAATGCACCAGAGATCATCATCGAGAGCGACGACGAAGATGAGGCAATGACGTGGATGGAAGCCCAGATTCTTAGTGCGGAAAATGGGCTACAGGATTACACTAACGACGACAATTCTGAAAACATCAACATACACCGACCCGGACCATCGAAAAAAAAATGAAATAGTATAAACATACTCGATGACACAAATTACGGAATACGAGCCGTACTGACTCAAAAAAAAGAACATCTGTGGATTAGGACTACTGGGGATACCACAATTTAAAAAAACGCGCCGTTTACTCTACCTCGTGGTGGTGTGGAAATGAGTTGACTTTGAATTCACAAAATTATCATAATTATGTAAAGAATAGCTCCAAATGATTTCCTACAATGAGAAAAACGAGGAGTTGGACGATTTTTTAGAAGAATGTTCACGTTTCCGCCGCTGTAAGTCGTTACACATCAGACTTACAAAAAAAAGTGTTGATACAAAAAATGTAGAAAATTTAGCCTTCTTCAAATTTGTATCAGACATTTTTGTCGTAGCATCAACCGTTGAGGAATTATTTGGAAACACCAATTTTTTGTACCTTTAATCCAAGATGTCGGACCGGGCCGCTCCCACCCTCCCAAGGTCGAAAACTTAGATTTTTATCGGGGCCCGGAACTAAATAACATGTCAAAATTATTACTACCCCACTTTTTGTAGGCTAAAAACCCCTATAGACTGGGCTAATATACGATAGAGACGAAATACTAAAAGTAGTGGAAGAATTTTACACAAAACTCTACGAGTCCAAAACACCATATGAAAGGAATGAAAAAACAGAAAACAAAATACAAAATGTAGGATCAAAAGAACAGCCAAACATAAATACAGATGAAGTAAAGAAGGCAATAAAAGGCATGAAATCTAACAAAGCCACAGGAGACGACGACATATCGATAAATATGATTAGAGAAGGAGGAGAACACTTAATCATAAAAATCACAAATTTGCTCAACAACTGTCTTAAATAAAATGAGATACCAAAGGAATGGAAAAATGTCAATGTTACACTACTGTTTAAGCCCAAGCTTAAAGTTGCCTGCTTGGGTCGGCAACCCCCACCCGCACTGCTGAAGGGTGCTGCCTCGGCAGGTTATACAGGGTGTCCTTTAAATGCCTTAAAAGCTTCAGGTAGAATTTTTCCTTTATGAATGCTTAATACAAATCTTCAAAAAAAAGTTGGTATTTGGAGCTTAGTTTTCTTGTACCAGAGTGTTAAAGTTCATATCTTTAAAACAGAATTTCATGGAAACAATAACGAGAACTTTAATGTTGCACGTATCTGCCGATAAGTGACTGACTGCAACTTGATTATGTAAAGATTAATATTGAGTTGACGCTCTAGTTGCTCTTCTGGAAGTACTGTTAAAAATGATAAAT
>JABXWE010040533.1:0-22156 GCA_014611495.1 Limonius californicus | reverse complement strand
CATATGTAATAATTTCATTGGAATACCTCTCTCGGAATTCCACAAAACAAGGAGGAATCGAATAGGTCCATTTTCCTTCAACTTGAAAGCCGTTTCGAAAGTAAGATTCAATAATGAATGCTCTTTGAAATGTATTAAAAATCATTTTAACAATCTGCAGATTCGTATAAAAAAAAAATAACTAATTTATCTGACATCATAAACATTCCTTTAGTCTAGTAAAGACGTGACTTTTCATTCCACAGCCGCTGAGTATCAGCTTTTTTTGGATCTCTTGATATATTATAATACAAGCGTATAAGCAAATACTTTAATATTAACTAATCACTCATATTAAAGAAAAAATACTGCTTAATTAATTTTATTAAAAAGAAATTGTCACCGACTAGCAAGAGATCCTCCATTTTGAATGTCCAGCAGGGGACCCTGAGAAGCTCAAGAGATCATCAGCTTTCTTTTATCAGTAGTGCCGTATGTGGGATGGTTTGCAGCTTCAAACAATGTATTGTTTCAAGAATGCTATGAAATAGTACAAATACTTTAATATATTAATACAGGAAACTCATATAAGTTTAGCATTAAGAAATGTGGGACATTGATAGTGGCGTCATCTAAGCAGTTCGGTGGGCAAGTTTCAGTAAATTTGGATAATAAATTTACAGATTACTGTTTTAAATTCATGTTAATAAATAAAAACCTAACCCTACAAAATGTTATAAACTTAACCACTTATTTAAACTTGCAAAGTAAAGTAAAATATCATAATTATCAAATATTATTAATTAAATAAGGTTTTTGCTACAATAAAGTAAATGGCATTTGCTTTAAATGTGCGACAAATATTTTCGGCAGCTGCCAAATACAAATCTTAGTGGCCCACCAAGCCGCACGGAGCGCTGCAGTCAGTGTCGCGAGATTTTCGGCGAAGTTTCCTGTATTAATATATTAAAGTATTTGGTATAAGCAAATACTTTAATATATTAATACAGGAAACTCGTATAAGTTTAGCAGGATCAAATGCGGGACATTGAGAGTGGCAACATCTAAGCAGTTCGGTGGGCAAGTTTCAGTAAATTTGGATAATAAATTTACAGCTTACTATTTTAAATTCATGTTAATAAATAAAAACCTAACCCTACAAAATGTTATAAACTTAACCACTTATTTAAACTTACAAAGTAAAGTAAAATATCATAATTATCAAATATTATTAATTAAATAAGGTTTTTGCTATAATAAAGTAAACGGCATTTGCTTTAAATGTGCGCCAAATGTTTTCGACAGCTGCAAATACAAATCTTAGTGGCCCACCAAGCCACACGGAGCGCTGCAGTCAGTGTCACGAGATTTTCGGCGAAGTTTCCTGTATTAATATATTAAAGTATTTGGTATAAGCAAGCCTTTAAAGCACGCGCGGTGGGTTTAAAAGCCCGATGCGAAGCAGAGTGCCTTTTAACGGAGCAGTGCTTTAAAGGCCCTTATACACGAGTGTTATACGCTATTTTTTATTATACCTGCACTATAATCAGAAAATTATAAGGAAAAAAAGAAATTGAAATCCTGTTTTCGAAGAAATCTTGTCATTATGCATTAATCGTTGATGTAGAAACGGTTAGCAATTGTTGTTGTTTCGTTGCTATGCATATATACTATAAATTTGTTGATTTGTGACGTTTGTCTCGACTTTGTGTTCGTGAATTACAAAATTAACGAAAACGAGGATATTTTATCCTAGATTAGAATGTTAGCCGAACACGCTGAACAGAGATTAATCCCCGCGAAATCTAAACAAGCGTATTGCAAGGAATACGAAAAATTATCCAGCTGGATGGCTAACAAGTGAATGTCTCGTTAACTAGGCAACTTTAAAGCACCAGTGTTTTAAAAGCCCGTTTTTGCACGCTTTTTAATTTCAAAAACAGAGATTATGGTTCAGCTATAATAAAATAGTACCATATGTACAAAAAAATTTTAGATAAAGGGTGGCTTTGTACTTTAATACGTCGGTCTTTGATGATTTTATGACAATTAAATGTCAGTTTTAATCAGATTTAATTTAATTATGGTGTTTACAGAAATACATAAGCGATTCATCGTTGAATCTTATTTTCGCAATGGAAATCTTGAAAATGGGGAATGGATTTACAGTACCCGCCCTTGTATGGTTGAATTTCGACAACAGTTTCCTGATTTTGTGTTTCTGGAGGCCGACTTTTTTAATGTGGTACGAAATTGTGTGCGGTTATTTAAAGAAACAGGAAGCGTAACACGGAAGAGCGGAAGTGGAAGGCCAACAGTCCGTACAGAGGGACCATTCAAAAATGTTCAAGAGATTATGAATGAAGCACCTACAACATCATTGCGCCGACTCGTACAACAAGTTCCTGTATCTGTAGGTACCTGTAGAACATACGTTCTGACATACAAAGCCACCCTTTATCTAAAATTTTTTTGTACATATGGTATATTATAATACAAGTGTATAAACAAGCCTTTAAAGCACGCGACGGGTTTAAAAGCACGAGGCGAAGCCGAGTGCCTTTTAACAGAGCAGTGCTTTAAAGGCCCTTATACACGAGTATTATACGCTATTTTTTATTATACCTGCACTAAAATCTAAAAATTATAACAAAAAAAGGAAATTGAAATGCCGTTTTCGAAGTAATCTTGTCATTATGTCATTAATCGTTTAGGTATATAGAAACGGTTAGCAATTGTTGTTGTTTCGTTGCTATGCGTATTTACTATAAATTTGTTGATTTGTGAAGTTTGTTTCGACTTTGTGTTCGTGAATTACAAAATTAGCGAAAACGAGGATATTTCATCTGAGATTAGAATGCTAGCCGAACAAGCTAAACAGTGATTAATCCCTGCGAAATCTAAACAAGCGTATTGCAAGGAATACGAAAACTTATCCAAGTGGATGGCCAACAAGTGAATGTTGTCGTGTTACCTAGGCAACTTTAAAGCACTAGTGTTTTAAAAGCCCGTTTTTGCACGCTTTTTAGTTTCAGAAACAGAGATTATGATTCAGGTATAATAAAAAATCATTTTTTAGTCGACCCAAACAAAAAATTGAACTTTTAGTACTCAATAGCGACCAAAAAGTAACCGTTTTGTGGCCGCTTTCATTATTATCCGTTTTAGGGTGGCGCAATCTATCGATGATTATCCACCTTACATCTTGATACCGACAGTACCCACAATGTTATAATATCTGAATAAAACCGAATAAATAAACTGTTGCTGTAAAGTGTAATAAATACGTGTTGGTACTCGAATTTTCTAATAATTATGGTTTATAATAATGTCCAGCAGTGACGAAAGTGATGTGGAAATATCCAACACCCCTCCTGAAATACTAAACGAAGCCAACGCTGCTAGGTTAGATTTGCTCCCTAAAAAATCGGCAGAACTCTACGAGAAACATTATAATATCTTCATGCGGTGGTGTAATGATAAGAAAATTAACAAATACAGTGAAAATGTCCTATTCGCTTATTTTTCCACTAAAGCGGAGAACTATAAAGCATCAACATTATGGTCACTGTTTTCCATGATAAAAACAACCCTGATGGCATTTATGTAAATCATAAAATGTTTCATTAATTATCGTAAAGGCAAATGCTGTAACCAAAATTGTCGGAGTATACACTTTTGCTAATATACTAAGCATTACTGCTAAATACTTAAATTGCGGTTTTCCTAGCATCTCCATGCACTTAGGCCATATGCCCCATTGTACACCCTAACTAAGAATTTTGCCTATCTGGCGTAATTCCAACTCCAGTAGTGATTTTTAACGTGTCACACATTGCAGTGGCACGGGACCTACGGCTTTACTTCTTATCCGACAGAAGGCGCATTTTCAGATGTTTCCCCGCTAGAAAAATCTCGCCGACCTCAGCCAGGTTCGATCCCGCATCCCTCGGATATAAAGGCAAATGCGCTAACCACTAGACCACCGAGGCCGGCTATGTTACGACTTTCCCTAGGGGTTTACTTTGACTAGACACAAAAATATGAACTCATAGTTAAAGACTACTAGGATAAACGCAGTTCAATTTTTATGGTGGCAATTTACTAATTTCTAGTAGTTAAACTGGATACTTCTTAAAAGAGGCTTTTGGCAGTATTTCCATTACATCCTCTGTATGATAAAATTGTTTTTGGCGTTGTGTAAAATTCTGTTAATAATTTTTATCTTGTAGATTTAGAAAATAAACGCTGGGTGTCGGAACATAATTGCAATTCGGGTAATATTTTTTTAAATATTTTATTTTTGCTTGCAAAAGAATTGTCAAAAAATAGAAAAACAATTAATGTATACATTAAAAAAAAATGGAATTTAAAGAAAAACGTTTTCTGTTTTAACAAAATAATCTTTACTTTTTAAATAGGCCCAAGGGCGAAAATACGTCTTACATTATATCTTTTGTACAATGATTCATAAAGAATAAACAGTTTATTTTTTATTGTTTATTCTACATAGTTTTTAGACTTTGTACAACACATAAATTATAAAATAATTTCTTCTGTATTTTATTCCATCCTGCAGAATGAGAGTTTTGAATATTAGGTAAATAATTTTTCAAACTTTCTTCAGAAGCTATCACTCTGCCATGGGTTTTTAGACAAACCCCTAAGTATGCTTCAGCTAATTCAAAATGTTGATTAGATTTCAGCATAAATTCTATACATTTGAGCAACTGCAACATAATTGCTACCGAGCCACCTTCATCAGGAGGTAGAGATTTTATTTCAAATTCAATTGCTGCGGGCCCCATTGACATGAGTTTATCTATAACAAGACTAAAGTCATTAGTAGTTATACTTTCTTCCAGTAGTTTTCCAAAGGGCGATAAGTTTAACAAATTTTCAGGCATAAGTAATTTACTGCTAGGTTGTGCATTTTCTGCGTTTTTTAAATCAAATTGAAAATTGAGGGACGGAATAGTAGGCAAAAAGAATGGAGCAGCTTTGGCAGCTTTTACTGGTTCTTTTGGTTTATTCCTCTTTTTAATAATGTCAATGTTCAGTAGATTTAACCACCTAGAAGAAGCTAAACCACTTAATGTAATTAGTTCAGAACTTATTTGCTCAGGGGATATAAATTCAGGTTCTTCTATTTCTTCAACTGTTGTATGTTCTTCTTCACCCTCATTAGATATCTCTGGTAATATAACTGTAGGAGGCTCTTCTGTTGCCGATAATGCTTTCAGTGTTACATGCGAGTATAGAGTTCGATTGCACCATAAAAATATTCCTAAATAATCCACATGTGCAGTAGCCAAAGTCTCGCCATTTGGAGACATGGTAAGTGAGATACATGCAGACTCAGTTTGGAACTGGTCAACAAGTTGTGCTGAAGGTACATCCCATACTCTGATCGAGCAGTCCATTGCTGATGTAATAAGCCAACGTGAATCAGGGTTAAATGTTGCATCGGTAAGTTGTGCTGTATGCCCTTCAAACTTACGAACCATAATTCGTGTGTCTACATCTACAATGGCTATGCTGAAATCTTCTAATGCTACAGCAAGCATAGAGCTTTCATGATGTGTTCTAAAGAAGTTTATTGGTTCATCCATAGACAATACCGTTAAAGGTTGTGATCCTATTCAGAAATTAAAATTATAGTATTATAAATTAAACGGACTAAGTTTTGTTTTACCTTTGCTTTTAAATTTCCAAAATTTGATTTGCGAATCATTGCCTCCAGTAACAGTTATTTGATTAAGACTATCAGTAATAACTCCTCTAACAGGACCATCATGAGCTTTTGGACTTCCATAATTGCAGCGCCATAATCCTGATTGAATATTAAACCTACAATATTAAAGTTCTATTAACAAAACAGCATGAACTTAAAAACCCATTTACATAGATTTATTCTTGCTTTAGTTAGTTGAAAATTATATTAATGAAAATTATTTTAGTAAATTAGTAATTTGAAATTACGAACCTGTCTGTAAAACCATCACTATATCCTACAACTACAAAATTTCCACAATGTGTAAGGCACAAAGAAGTAGCTGAAGAAGTTATGGGTCCTGCTCCTTTTTTTGCTTGCAATCTTTCAGGCAAAAGTTTTAGCTCTCCCATTTTTAATTTGTTATATGACCAACTTGTTACAACTGGCAATCCTGCAAATTAAAGCAAGTAATATATACATATATATAACTGTATATATCGAGGCCATAATATTCTTACCAGAATGTATGGCAGCAATATTATCCCATTCTTTTTCTCTGGTTGTTTCAGAAGTAAATTCCACAATGGGCGGCATTTTTAGAGGATCATATACAGCACGCCCCCGTTTCTTACTAACTTTGCGATTGTAAGAGGCTCTTCCCAGGCTTTTATTAAATTGCTCTGTTTGTGTATTGAATATCCTTAATGAAGAGTCCCCTGCAGCACTTAGAATATTGTGCCCGTTTGCTCCGTGAAATCGTATATGCAATGGAGCAATCGAATGTCCTAATAAATAACATATTTTTTAAGTTAAATTTATATGTTTAGCACACTACTGTACCTTCTCGAATGCGAAGTAATCGAGCTCCACCATCTGTCATATCAAATATCCATAACTTTAAAGTGTTATCGGGTGAGGAAGTCACTACTAAAGGTTCGCTAGGGAGACAAATCATCCCAGTTACGGCTCCTTCATGTGCAGACATCAATTGCGAAGCAACACGTCTTTCTTCCAAGTTCCAAAACACAATATGCCCTGTTACACTTCCTGTGGCCATTATTGGGTGGCCATCGGTTCGAAAAGAAATGCTTGTAACTAAACCCCAGTCCTGTGTAAACTCCATAATTGTTTCATCAAACTTCAGGTTGTGTAGGATAATTTTCCCTGTGTGCAACCCAACGGCTACTACGTCAAGTGCGGGTGCTTGTTCTAAACAAGTGATCGGTGAACCCCATCCTTTAAAGGTATAAACCAGTTTTGCTGTATTAATGTTCCATAACTGCAAACTGCCTTGATCACTTCCAAACAGTATTTTATTTATGTATGTGCTTGGATGTAAAATTGTGGTGATTTGGAAAGTATTATTGGAAAAACTAAGTTCTAAAAATACCGTTTCTTCTTTTATATCCCAGATCTTTACATTACTATTCTGATCAACAGCAATTAGGTGTGCTCCAAATGGTAACATTAAATGTACCGATTTTTTATTTGCATTATACGTATGCTTTAGCTCTGTTCCACGTCTCCATGCATAAATCGTTGTATCGCAAGCAGTATAAACATGATATGCATCAGCAGTCATACATGTAATGTCAGAAGGATGTAAACCACTTACACTAAGAAGTCCAAAGTGTGATATTCCGTAGGTATGAAAAGATTTTCCAACACATGTTACAATTAAGTTTTCTTTTCTGCTTTTAATGTAGCGCACTTTAAGGGGGACATGATTACTAACATAACCTAAACATCTATTAGGAAGAAATACTTTGCTTCCAGGAGACATCGTTATTTAATAAAATAATTTAGTTTTACTTCATTACACATTGAACGTACTTACTTAGCACTTAAATAGACATTTATAACTAAATTTTCGCATAACCTTATTTTAAAGTCAACACGTTTCCTTCGCACATGGTTATATTTTATACTGCGCATGTCATGTCAAATTGTTGTTACAACGAATTCCCATTACAATAAATACGGTTGGATATATCGAAAATTTCATTTTTAATATTTTACGTTTTTGTAAAATCGTGTAATCCCAAAAATTAAACACAATATATTTCGTTATGCAGATACTTAAAGGTGTGATGTGGGATGCTGTACGAAGCATAAAATGTTAATAAACCCATGTCTTATTTCTAACTGTTATCTAGTTATAGAGGATTTCTTTGTTTTTATCATTGTTACGACAGAAGGTGTTTCAAGCTTGAATTATTGCTGTTTTTTAAGTGTGGTAATGATGGAGCCTTTTTCTGCACGTGAATATGCAGAAATGCATTCTGTATATGGCTATTGCAGCGGGAATGTTCGTGCACCGAAACTTGTGTGAAACGGGTATGATTACAGTACCTCATCATGTTGGAAGAAAAACGTGGACAATTATGCTGACATTATTGACGCAGTCCAACAAAACCCATCGACGAGTACTAGAAGAATTTCTAGGCAAATTAGGTATTACCCAGTCGATGCAACCGTTCAAATGTTCAGTGGTCAGGCTGTCGCCGGTGAGGATACTTCCTACGATATTCTACCACAGATGCACGAGCATTCTCGCTGCATAGCCATATACAAAATGCATTTCTGCATATTCACGTGCAGAAAAAGGCTCTATCATTACCACACTTTGAAAACAACAATAATTCAAGCTTGAAACACCTTCTGTCATAACAAATTAGCATTTGTTTGACTTATTTCCTATTATGACTTGATTTAACAGAACAATGATAAAAACAAAGAAATCCTCTGTAACTAGATAAATAATTTAATAATAAAAATAAAACACTAGAGTGTAATGAGAAAGGGTCGATAAAGTAGAATTCTAACAAGATTTTATAATATCAAGAGATCCAAAAAAAGGTGATCCCAGCGGGCTGTGGAATGAAAATTCACGTCTTTTCTAGACTAAAGGAATGTTTGTGATGTCAATTTCAGGTTAGGTTGAGTTAGCTGGAATTAAATAATAATGAAACGTCATTTTTAGGAGCAAAAATCTTTTATTGAGCAACAGTAAAAGAAATGAATAAACCTGAACTAATGTAATGATCATAACAAATGTTGAAAATGTCTGCCTTCTTCCTCCAAACATTTCTGAACTCGTCTTCTCATACCTTCAAAAACATTTTGTAATAATTGAGGTGAGTTGTTAATTTCTTTACAATTTTCTTCAATTCTAAGTTTCAGTTCGTTTAAATCATTAACTGGAGTTTTAAAAATAGCATTTTTCAAATAGGGCCATAGAATAAAAGTCCAAAATAGTAATATCACAAGAGCGAGGGGACCAGGGTGTTGCAGTATTCCTACTAATGATTCGGTCATCAAAATATTCGCTTAAAAAATTAATTGTATCTGCAGCTGCATGAGCTGTTGCGCCATCCTGTTGCAGAAAACCATCCCGTAGCTCGTCATCGTGAACTTCATTTAAGAAAGGTTGCAATAATTCGTTCCTGTACCTTGCTGCAGTTAGCGTGCCTTCGAAAACGTATTGGCCCAACTAACCTAAGACGACTCATTCCAACCCAGACTCCTATTTTCTGTGGATGAAGGGGAGCTTTAATTGTAACGTGTCGATTCTTGCTACCCCAAATCCGCATATTCTGTGAATTAACATACCCGTTAAGATAAAACCAGGCTTCGTCGGTAAAAAATGGATAAATTTAACTGCTCATCATTGAGATTATCCAAAAACCAACAACAAAACTGAACTCTTTTTGGATAATCCTGTTATAAAAGTTCCTGAACGGAAATAAATCGGTAAGGACGCAGATGCAAACCTTGCCTCAATATTCTGTGGCATGTATCGTAGATAACTTAAATCATCAACTTGCTGGCATAAATGTCTAATTGGTGTTTTTGAAGCCTCGTCAATTCGTTGTCTTATATACAGGGAATTTTTCTTTTTAGTATACATTGCCTATGTATACTTTTAAAAGAAACGCGTCAATTTCGCCTATTGTGTAGGCAACCAACTATACCGACAACTAAAAAGCAGGAGCAAACGTCACCAGCTGTGAATTATTTGAGTATGAAGGTTATGTTGATACAGTGTTTATATTAAATAAGTATTTCACTCTGTATATAGGACGCAAATGATGATACTTATTTGTTAAATACAAAAATCGACAGGATTATTGTTCGTGTAAGGTCCGTGAACATTCTATTTTCTTCGTACAACAAAAATGCATCCGCGCTAAGATAGTGTAGTGGTTATCATAGCTGCCTTCCAAGCAGTTGATCCAAGTTCGACTCCCGGCCATCACAGATTTTTTTTTTTTATAATTTTTGTAAACATTTAATTTCATTTCTTCGGTTAAAACGTGATTACTTTTAGTTCTTATTGTATGGGAATTTATGCCTCAACATAACGAACATCGAAGCATTTTCGTAAACTAAACAAAAATTAAAAATACAATTTCTTTAACACCAAACTATTTAATTGACTTAGCATTGTTGTTTACTGTAGGTCACAAGCACTACCCATTGTTTTTTTGATCATGGCTAGCTGATAATTGCACGTCCTAACGACAACCCAAAACTTGGACAAGCATTTTAAGGCAAACGGTTGCCTTTACGCGTATGAACTAAGAGTACCTTATTTTTGTAATTTTTAATCCTCTTTCAGAAAATAACCTAAACTTTTAAAATTTTCTACTAATAACAAAGTTAGAGCTAATATAAAATTTCAGTGGTAGGTTAAGTGCCTCTTACGGTCAAGTCTGGTTAATAAAAATAATTCTGTCACTGTATTGCACAATAGTAAGTATGTTTACCAAATTTCAAAGAAATATTTTTAGATTTGTGGAAATTACAATAAAAAGAAAAAATAAAAAATTGAACTTTAAGGCCCTATAACTTCTTAAGGAAGGACTTTCTGCCAAAGGTATATTACGTTTAATCGGTTTATTTTTACCAAAAAAATCTATAACTAAACGCTGGCCCATTCTATCTGAGACACCCTGTATATCTGTATTTTTTCATTATTGCTTAAGTGTTCAGTGCTTAACAAATTTTTATTTGCGTAATACGCTTTATGCCCCACTTGTATATTATGTTTCGTTTTTTCACTACCGCTGTTATTTTTATTGTAAATTGTTGTACCTAAGTATTTAAATGTTTGAACAGCTTCGAAATTATAGCTTTTAATCTTTAATGTTTCCTCATTCACATTCACACTGTTACTGTACTTTAAATATTTTTCGGTTCACTGATTTTTAAACCTATTTTTGCTGTTTTTCTTCCAATCTTACTAAAGCTCTTTCTAGCCCTTTTTTTGTTCTACTTATGATCGTCACATCATCTGCATAAGCAACAACTTGTACGTTTTTATTATTTATTGTTCCGTTTACATCTGCTTTTCTGATTGCGCTTTCTAGGACTAGGTTGAATAATATTGCCGATAACATGTCTTCTTGTCTGACCCCTTCCTCCACCTTGAAACTGTCAGTCGTTTCGTTTCTCAGTTTTACTGCTGCCTTTGTGCCTTTTAGAGTCATTTCAACTAGATTTACTAATTTTCTTGGTATCCCTCTGCATAACATTTCTTCTCTTATGCTAGCCCTTATCACCTTATCAAAAGCTTGCTTAAAGTTAATAAACAAAACATGAAGTGTTATATTATATTCATTTGCTTTTTCTAATATTTGATTCATTATATGGATGTTGTTGACCTTCCAGGCCTGAACCCTTGTTGGTAATCTCCAATTATTTTCTCCGAATATTCTTGTAATCTATTTTTGATTATTTTCGACAGTACTTTGTATGTTACATTCAGTAACATTATTCCTCTGTAGTTTGCATAGTCTTCGATATCTCCCTTCTTATAAATTGTAAATATTAACCCTTTTCTTCATTCTTCTGGCATACTCTCCTCTTTTCACATCGTGCATATTAGTTCGTGAATTTTTTTATGTAGTATCTCGCCTCCATATTTAAGATGTTCTATTATAATGTCGTCACATCCTGGTGCTTTATTATTTTTTATCTTCATTATCACTTCTTTTGTTTCTTCTAGATCTGGTTCATGAATTGTTGTTTGACTTATGTTTATATATACTAGAGGTATTATTTTTCTTTGATTTTCATAGTTGTTTGTAGTAGTTTTTCCATATATTTTGAATTTCTTTAGGTTCATATCTTGTCTTTCCTTCTGGGTCTTTAAAACCTCTTGCACTTATGTCAAAAATTTTTTTTCTCGTTTTATTTGTTGGTAAAATTGTCTCGTATTTTTATTTTTGTATTCTGTTTGGATGATTTCTAGTTTATATTCATACCATGTTCTTTTCTTTTGTTTGCAGATGTTTCTTGCTGCAGTGTTTCCCTCTTTGTATGCTTCTTTGTCCTCTTCTTTCTTTGATTGTAACCATTTCCTCCATTTTTTGTTCTTTATCTCAGTAGCTTCCTTGCATGTTTCATCATACCATTCTTTATTTTTCCCCTTATTCTCTCTTCCCACACATATTTCTGCGGTTGTTAGCATGTTCCTTTTTATTTTATTCCATTGGTCTTTGATTTCATTTGGAGTCTCGCCGTTATGTTGCTGATTTTGAAATTTACGTGTTATTCCTTCTTCTAATATTTTTTGCACCTTTAGATCTTTTATTTTTTCTGTGTTCCACTTACTCTTCTTACTGGACTGGGCATTATCTCTTTCTATACTTTTTGTCTCTTTAATGCTTGCTATTAGTAAAAAGTGGTCTGTATCCGCGTTAGCGCCCCTATATGATCTTACATCTTGTACGTTCTTGATTCTATCTTTCCTTATTAGTATGTGATCAATTTGACTTTTTGATATTTGGTTTGGGTGGTTCATGTTATTTTGTGCCTGTCTGGATGTGGAAATTTTGTACTAACCATAAATAGGTTCATTGCAGCTGCTAAGTTACATATTCTATTTCCATTATCATTGGTTTCGTTATGTCTTGTATTCTTTCCTGCTACTAATGTTATATGATCTTCCTTTCCTATTTGTGCATTTATGTCCCCCATTATTATCAGCGTATCGTGTTTTGGTGTTTTTTCACACTCGTTTTGTAAGTCTTCATAAAATTTCTCTTTATCGTCATTTTTGGCAGTTTCAGTTGGTGCGTATACCCAAAGGAAGGTGGTATTAGTTATTTTCCCCTACGTTCTAAGTTTTGATAGTCTGTCATTTATCGCTTCAAATTTCATTATGTTGTTCTTCTGCTTTTGAGCTACAATGAAACCTGTACCATTTCTACCTTGTTTCTTTCCTCCGCTCCAGAACATGGTATAGTTATTTTTATTAATTTCGCCTTTTCCAGCCCATCGTAGTTCTTGTAATGCGATAATATCAATCTTATACTTTTTCATTATTTCTGTAATTTCAATCATTTTTCCAGCCTGTAGTAATGTCTTAATATTCCACGTTGCTATTCTAGTTTTTGTCTTTTTTTTTAATGTTTGATTTAACTATTTTCAATTCATTATCCTTCTTCGTACCCATTTCTGTTTGACCATACTTTTTGCTTTCTATTGTCATCATTTTTGTTTCCATCCGGCTTTCATTTCCTACAATTCATTGTCTTACAGGCCAAAGTAGATAGTATCTGCTTTAATTGAAACTGCAATTCGTTGTCTTACAGTTTCAATTAAAGCAGGTACTATCTTCTTTGGCCTATCAGACCCTTCTTTCCTTCCAAAACTTCCAGTTTCTCGAAAATTGCTGACTAAATTCTTAACCGAAGCATAAAATTTTCGGTAGGTTTGTAATAATTTCATTGGGATACCTCTCTCGGAATTCCACAAAACAAGAAGGAATCGAATAGGTCCATTCGCCGTCAACTTGAAAGCCGTTCCGAAAGTAAAATTCAATAATGAATGCTCTTTGAAATGTATTAAAAATCATTTTAACCATCATTTGTCAGATTCTATCAAAAAAAGATAACTAATTTATCTGACATCATAAACATTCCTTTAGTCTAGTAAAGACGTGACTTTTCCTTCCACAGCCCGCTGAGGATCAGCTTTTTTTGGAACTCTTGATATTAGGTTGCTTGCTTGCTTGCTTTGAAAGAGCGAGATCGAGGACGCGGTTTTCCAATCATCTCTATGCACTTAGGCCACATTTGGCCCATTGTACGCCCTAACTAAGAATTTTGCCTATCTGGGGTAATTCCAACCTCAGTAGTGATTTTTAACGTGTCACACATCGTAGTGGCACGGGACCTACGGCTTTACTTCTTATCCGACAGAAGGCGCATTTTCAGATTTTTCCCCGCTAGAAAAATCTCGCCGACCTCAGCCAGGTTTGAACCCGCGTCCCTCGGATCTAAAGGCAAACGCGCTAACCACTAGACCACCGAGGCCGGCTTGATATTAGGTTAATACAGAAGTTCGTAGCATTTTTATTTATTTATTTTACATGAACGCACGACAAAGCAAACAAGCTGCAGCAATAAAGAACGCGAGCGAGATAAGAGAAAGTGCGTGGAGTATCAATAGGCGGGGTAAAAATACTCTTCTCTGCCCTCTGCGATTTTGTACAAAATTTTGCTATGACACGGCACAGAATTTTGTAAACACACTTGAAAAAAATTCTATGCCGTGTCATACAGGTCTAAGTATAAATGATCATTTTATATTTGCTTTCAAATACCTTACCAGTAGAATTCCATTATTTACTAATAAACAGCAAAGTAAAATGCAAATAATTAACACACCTTAATAATGGTATGTAAAACAACGTGAAAATGTTTACAAAAGAACCAACTTTTAGGAAGCAATAAAATGTAACATTAGAGAAGTATGAAATTAAAAAAATTACCTTATGCTCTCTATAGTAAGTATGTTCAATTCCCCTGTTATTTTTAGTAGTTAGCTAACAATCATTTTAATAAATTACAAGAAAGAGGCAATGGTTACAACAAAATGTGTAGAACTATTTGTTACCTTTTTAGCACGATATTAAAGATAGAGTATGAATAAATATAGAGACAATTTGGTAAGACGGCACTTTCAGCTTCCGGGACTGTAAACTGGGAGAATAGAAAGCATCTGTGGGGCACTATAAAACAAGGGCTTTGGTTCAGTAGGTTAAATACCACACACGAGCCAGCAATAAAAGCAGTGCTGCAACAACTACACAACACAATGAAAAGCATCTACATTTTTATAATAACTTCAGCTTTAAATTACACAAATTAAAACCACCAGTGCAATATTAATATAGCCAATGTTCCAAGAGCCCTGGCATTATAATTCAAAGTAGTAAATTCGGTAGAGTGTAAAAAAGCACACGACGAAAAGGTAAACGCAAGATTAAAATGGGTAGGAAATAATAAAGATGAAGATGACGAAGAGTATAAGGAAAAGAGGAAAGAATGTAATAAAACAATAAGAAGTAGTAAAAGGAAATGGATCGAAGAGGAACTGCAAGAAATAGAGACGGAAAGTAAAAAAACCAACACCAGAAAATTCAATCCGAAAATCAACAAGCAAAATAAAGTGTATAAACCTAGAACAACGGGAATAAGGAACAAACAAGGCAAAGTAATAGAACAGGAAGATGAATACAAAGAAATCTGGGTAGAGTATTTTAAAGAATTATTGAACACAAACCAAAGACAGGAAGAACTAGAAGTAGAAGATGAGCCAAATGAAGTACTGATACAGGAACCTACGCTACAAGAAGTGAAGGAAATTCTAAACAATAGTCGTAACGCAAAGGCACCTGGGAAAGATGGAACAAACATGGAGGTGATGCAATAATGGAATATATATTTGTATACAAAAAATATGGGAAGAAGAAAGGATGCCAGCAGATTTCGAAGTAGGGCAAATAATAACAATACACAAGAACGGAAACGAGCAGGAATGCAAGAATTACTGGGGAATAACGTTATTGAATACTACGTATAAAATCCTATCAACATTAATGCAGAGAAGACTACAAGAAAAGACAAGAAATATAATTGGGCAGTACCAATCCGGCTTCATAAAAGGAAAATCAACAACTGATGCGATATACATTCTAAAGCAAATAATAGAAAAAGCACAAGAATACGAAATAAAAGTAGAAATGCTTTTCGTAGACTTTGAACAAGCTTTTGATTCCATTAATAGAGGGAAGCTAATGTTGGTAATGAAGGAATTGGGAGTACCGTCTAAACTGAGGAAACTCGTAAGGATGACTCTTGAAACAACCAGAATCAGTGTAAAAACACAAAAGGGGGAAACAAAAGAATTCACAATAGATAAAGGAGTTAAACAAAGAGATGCCCTATCAGCCGCACTTTTTAATGTGTGCGTAGAATACATAACCCGTAAAATAAATAAAGGCACTTTAAGAACAAGGGGAGGACAATTAATAGCTTACGCAGATGACCTAGTGTTAATGGCAAAAAGAAAGGATATATTAACTAACATGGTGGAAGTACTAATAACAGAGGGACAAAAAATTGTACTGAGAATAAATAATGACAAAACAAAAATCATGACAATAGGGAGCAAAATGACAGCAGGAAAGGTAAAAATTAGCAATCAGGAATATCAAGAAGTAGACAGGATTAAATACCTGGGTGTTATGGTATCTAACGATGGGGATAGAGAAACTGAAATAAGAGATAAAATAGTAGCAGCAAATAGAGCTTTTTACGCCAATAAGAAATTATTAAACAGTAAATTCATTTCCAAAAAAAACGAAAATAAGAATTTATAACACATTGATAAGACTAATAGTAATGTACGGAGCGGAAGTGATGTCAATGATGAAAAAAGAGGAAGAAAAATTAAAAATAATGGAAAGGAAAATACTCAGATCAATACTAGGACCAGTCAAAGTTACAGAAAATGAGTACAGAACAAGAATGAACCATGAGATAGTACAGGAGATGGAAGTGGATATAGTAGGAAGAATAAAGCAGCAGAGTGAAATGGCTTGGGCATGTGATGAGAGCAGACCATCAGGAAACGACAAACATAATAATGAATTGGATACCAACTGGAAAAAAGAAAAAAGGGGGACCAAAGTCAAGATGGCTGGATGAAGTAAAACACGATTTCCTAAATATAGGAATAAAAATGGAAGACGTGAAGGTGAAGGTCAAAGACAGGAAAATGTGGAACAAAATAAGCCAGCGAATAAAATGAAGACCGGACAGGGACTGATCCACACGAAAGGGATCTAGAAAGCTTCCAAGAAGCGGCGAAACCCCTTCATGGGGTGCTAAGCCATTCATTCATTCAAATTCGGTATTTTTAAATAACAAAAAAATAAAAAATTATAAAGAAATGCTTTTTATTTTCTAGATAGTAGCAGTAGTACCAGCATTCTGATTTCATACACGCAGTCTTAAAATCACACAACAATTTTAACATAAATAAGACTAACATAAATAAATACACATAACCATAGCTTTACCTTTTCAAACTAGTACAAATTTTGATATTTTACTGTTAAAACATTTAGGCATTTTATTTATATTATTTACAAAATAGTTTACAACAAATTCTCGGTAAAGGCAATATTTATATTACTTTACATATCATACAAATTTAATTTTAAATAGAACTACTTTTACAATAATTTATTGTTCAATACTACATGACATATCCATAAAGCAACAAAGGCTGATAAAGGTACAAGTGCAAATTTTCATGTAAAAGTCACACATGCAGTTTTACTTTTAGGTTATTAAACCTCAAAATAAGCAATATACAAACTAGAGAAGGTAAAAACTTTATAACACCTTTATGGATAGCCAGTAAATATCACATTTATCATGTATTAACAATGTAGCACCATTATTTCAAATTAGTAATCTATCTGTAACCTATACAACGAAGTATTTATTTCAATCTTACACCTTGCCACGATTGTACTATTTCTTCCTTCACTCTACTAATATACATTTAACACGTTAACTGCTATACCTTACATATTCACTGATAGCTAATGAGCTTCATTTTATACATTTCTCTAGCTATAATGCAGCACTTGAATAATTTACTTTTGGTATTTCTTAAGTTTAGGTTTTACAGGTTATATTCTATCACATTCTTACTTGTTCAAATTACATAGCACACTGAATTTATTTAAGAACTTACTTAAGGCAGTTACATTACTATATGTAGGGCACTACAGGTAAACAAACTTCCACTAAAAAAAGAGATTAACAAAAACAAAAGAAAAGAATAACAAACGTTATGTAGCAGTAATTTTTATTAAATCAATAATTTGATACTAGGAAGACATTTTAAAGCTCAATGTGTGCAGTTCAGTTCAAAATTGTGCAAATGGCAGTTAACATGTTAACTAGATAAGTCATGAATGCAACTAGACTCGCAATTCTTGAACAAATGAAAAAAGTCTATATTTATTATTACTTTGGTTTCGACAGTTTCACCAGTACATTGTTAAAAAAAAATATATATATATATATATATAAATATATATAAAAACTCAAGAACATTAACAGTTATTTTATATTTTTAAGTTAAAGGACAAACTTAGATGCATCATCTGAACCAGTTAGAAAAATTTTTCTCAACATTATCTTTAAACATTTAAGTAAAAAGACAAACATCAACGTATTAAACATAATTATACCAAACTAACCCATATTAAAATTAATAATTTATGGGCACAACGGTTTTGTTTTTCAATTCAAGCCTTTCTACATTCTTCGTTAAATTTTATTAACGAATATATCCTTCGGAATATGGCATTCTCAAAAGAAATCTTGGAATCTACCTTTATTTTTTCATGTCCAATGTTTGTTTAAACAACCTCTTCAAGAAAAGCATTCGTGTTTGTTTGATATTAACTTTTGTTAGTGATTTTCCGATTTTTTTAGAAGTAACAGAACATCTAACTATGTCCTTTATCACAAAGAAACTGGAGCAAACAAAGAGTATCTCTTAGCAAGTTTAAATACCACCCCACACAAGCGTTCTTGCATACAAACTGGATAGTCGTTGGCAAGAGCATGACTGCATACTGATCACAGGGGTTCCACCCCTTAACACTGTAAGACTCACACATAAACGGGCCCTTGATTTTCATTATTGTCATCTAGGTTGATCCTGTTAAATGCCGGGCCACCACCATCATCAAAAAACCTCCGAAACGTAAATTCAAAAAAGCCATGAAATGGTTTAGAATTGTCTATAAAATCATCAGAAGTACTAGAGTCGATAGAGTTTGAATTTCTTAGTTTGTCGGGGTCCACTGGGTCAAAGTTGGAGGTGTCTGTAGGATAATCTATTTTAGGTATATGAGGAGCAGGTTGTCTGCGCAGTCCCTTGTCATAATCGATCCCGTAGAAGAAAGGATGAGCTTTCACTTCACTTGCATTTTTACCTAACCGTTTATCTGCACTTGTACACAATTTTAATATCAAGTCCATGCTTTCATGCGAAAGATTTGCTTGCTTTGGTATGTTTAATGTTGTTTCCCAGTTTATGACCTAAAAATTAATAATTCAGTATTAACAATTTACTGCTTATTAATGCTATAAAGTATTAAATATAAGTTGTTTTAAAAATTGAATCCCAGCACTAGAAGCACTAAGTTTACATAAACAGGTTGAGTGAAAATAAATAACTACGTGAATTCTAATTACAGTTTCTTTCACTCCTATGATAGCATTAAGCTTCTACAATTAGGCTAATTTAAAAACTGATATTTGAAACATTAGGAGTGCTAAGTATACACAAAGAGATTGTGTAAAAATGAATAACCGTATGGGCATTAATTAATAACAGTTTTTTTTCACTCCTATGAATGCAATAATAATAGCTTTCTTAAATTTTTAATAATAAAACAAAACTAGCAGTAAAAATGAGTGCAACTGACAAACAAATAAAGTTTACTAAATTTTATATGTGTCTCATGTTTGCATTTGTACTATTTTTTATTTGGTATCTTTTAATTAATATATTGCCTAAGGTGTTTTGCCAGAAGATGGTGTGCCTCTTCTGTCTGACAATTTAAAATGTATTAAATGATACTTTTGGTGATAGGCGAATAGGAACAAATGAACCTATTAGATAGTCCCCAGATTCACCTGTTTCAACTGTATTCTTTTTCTATTGAGCGATTTCCTAATATTAATAGGTACAACGGGCGCATGAAACCCCACCGGAAGTAATTAAGTTAAGCTCATCAAGTAATCAAGCTGCAAACGCAACAGAAATGGTTAATACACAGAGTGAGTCAACAGACGGAGAAAAAAGAAAGAGATACGAAGGCGAGGACAGTGACGAAGAAGATAATGCCTGCGGCAAAAACAAAAGCAAAAAAACCCGCAGATCACCAGGAAAACCAAAACAAGGGAAGGAAGAGAAATTAGACAAAATGCTAGAAATGTTACAACAACTTACGCTAGATGTGCACCAAATAAAGCTTGACCAGGCCAATAATAATAAGGAAATAAGAGAATTAAAGAAAGTTAATGAGAAATAGGCGAACGAGAACGCTAGCATAAAAAGAGACTACCTGTTGATTAAGAAGGTGGTACAAGACACAAGTATAAGGCTAGAGCAACTTGAAAGAGAAAGGAGACGGAATAACATAGTGATACAAGGATTAACGATGAATTCAAGCAACCCGGAGGAAATAAAAGAGGGAAATGGAGAAATTCATTAACGAAAAACTAGAAATAGACGTAAGGATCAAGACAGCGTATAGAATGGGCCCAAAAATGGGTTTAATGGAACTTGGAAGCTTTGAAGATAAAATGAAGATTATAAAGAACAAAGCAAAACTAAAGAATATAAGAGAAGAGAAGGTATACATCAACAACGACCAAACAAAACAAGAAAGGGACATCGACGCACAAATTAGGAAAAGAGCAGGCGACGAGAGAAGGCAAGGGAAGAATGTAAAAAGCGGATATCAGAAGTTGATTATTGATGGGAAAGAGTGGAAGTGGAACAGAGGAAAAGGTGCCTTAGAAGAAGCGAAGCAGAACACGATGGATCTAGAGCCAAAAAACTAAGAGCGATGCAGGGGACAGCGGAAAATGGAAGTGAAAATGGCTATGGACAAGGACATGCATTGCAACTAGGTAAAAAAAGGCGGAGAAGAAAGGAAAGGTTAATTAAAATTGGATCATGGAATGTACGGGGTACTTACAATGAAGGAGCACTAAAAAATTTGGCAGCGATAATGAGGAAGTATAGTGTGGATATACTCGCAGTGCAGGAGACAAAGCAAAAAGGGCAACAGGTTATCCCGGTTGACGGCTATACCTTTTGTCAACAGCGGAGGGGAAGTTAGGTACCTGGGGGTGGGATTTTTAATAAGTAATGAAATTAAAGATACAGTAGTAGATTTTGAAACTGTGAATGAAAGAGTTTGTCGACTAAGACTTACAGGAAGATATAGAAAAATAACCCTATTGAATATACACGCCCCAACAGAGGATAAGGATCTGACAGTTAAGAGCGAATTCTATGAAGAGGTGGAAAGAATACTAGAAGAAGCTCCCAAGTACGACGTCAAAATAGTATTAGGGGATCTAAACGCCAAAATAGGAAGGGAGGAGGCATATAAGAAAGTAACAGGGGGTAATGGTAAACACCCGTATTCGAACGAAAATGGAAAAATTGTAATAGAATTTGCCCTGGAAAACAAATTAAAAGTAATGAGCACAAATTTCAAACACAAAGAAATACACCAAACAACGTGGATTTCACCAGATGCGAAAACAAAAAACCAGATTGATCATGTGTTAATCGAACATAAACATCAAACGAACGTAATGGACGTAAGAAGTTACAGAGGAGCGGATATGGACTCGGACCACTTCTTGGTAATTACCACATTAAAACAAAAGTTACCAAAAAATATGAAAGCAACAAATAATCCCTTAACAAAATACAATGTGAAAAAAATGCTAGATAGCGACGTACTAGCCGAAATGAAAGCGCAACTAGATAGCAGGGTAACGGAATTATAGGAACTAAACAACATCGAGGAAGAGTGGAGGCAAATCGAGACTACGGTACAAGAATTGATGAAAAGATGTTTAGGGAGAAAACCCAAGGGGAAACAAAAAGTCTGGTTCGATGAGCAATGCAAGACGATATTACAAGTAAGGAACGAGGCTAGAATGAAAGTACTAAGACAAAGTACTGAAGAAAATCAGCGGGAATACGAAGAAGCAAGGAAAAGGTCCAAGCAAATATGCAGACAGAAAAAAAGAATGTATTTGGAGGCAAAACTGGAAACAATAGAGCAAAAGTATGCAAATAAAGAACTAAGAAACTTCTATCAGGAAACGAAATAAGTGGACGCGACTGCCTCCCTGGACTTTCCCATACTGGAAACTGTTCATATCATCTTTATTCAACAGTAGAGTTATTTTCCTCAAAACGGTTGTTCAAGTGCTATCCTAAAACCTTGCCTCGTAACGAACAGACTTACAAGGTTTGTAAGAATTCCCGCCAAATATCTGCGGTGCCCCTTAATTTCCTTTTAATATGCAACCAGGCATACTT
>JABXWE010040532.1:0-25265 GCA_014611495.1 Limonius californicus | reverse complement strand
AACATTGCCTGCTTTCAAAAAACATAACCTCCATCAAGAAAAACTAGCATAACCCAACTTAATTAATTGACAAATTTCAATGATACCACACATTCCCCCAGATTTCCACAGCCTGTTGGATGGCAAATCAATCGTGAATAGATTATAGTAGAAAATTTCAATATAAATCGTTTACTGTTTTTACAAACTCTGTGGCTTCAAAACTGCAGTTGTTGGGATTACTTCTACTGACTATAAGCCCGCTAACTAGAAAAGACTCAAAGACTCATTACTACAATCCTTTGGTCTTAAATTTCTATAGCTAATATGAACAAATTGGCAGAAGGCCATACAAAATCGGAAAATTTACTCTGAGATTTGTTATTAAGAAAACGTTATAAATAAATGGTATAGACATCAAGCTTGTTGAAGAAATAGCAACATATCCTCATTATACGCATGTTGTGTCGAACTTATATAGGTTTGTAGTTGTACTTCAATGTACAAGATGCAGAGGTAAATAGTTATTAACCATAACAGTATGTTCGATCTGTTTGTACAAAAGTCAAATGATAGAACGGTATAATAAGGTTATGTTTTTGTTTACGCCCTACGCGTGACGTCAAGCACTGGCAAGTGACACTACCATGTAATGATGATATGTCTTCATTTTCCAAGGAATTACATATTGGCCATGCCCCGTTGAAAAGCACGCAGGTTATGATTTTTGTAGTTAATGTTTTAACGTCAGCATCTCAACAAGAAAAATTCAAGTAATAAAAGTTTCGGAAAATAATCAAACTACTGCCCGAGGAAAATTAAAAGGTTAGAATAGAAATTCAGGAAACCAGTGACAAGTAGCGTGTAGAGTTTTAGGATGATATAAAGTCCCGCTATAATAAGATTCGGATTCAAGTAAAATTGCGAGAGCATTTAGTAGGAATACCAAGTCTTTCCTATTATTCCTATTCCTCATAAGAGCCAGTTAAAAAATCTAAAACTTGGCAACACTGTAATTTGCAGCTCGAATTACTACATGGCTTAGATGTCTTCTATTAGGAAAACACTGAGCGTAAACCCTAGCAGCCTCATTGCAGTTTCCCTCACATTCCACAAGAATCGAAATCATATCCACGTACTCGTTTATAGCATACGCCATAATGATGGTCAAGACACAAGTGAACTCAATAACACGAATTAAAGGCGAATTTAATGCAGAATTCGTAATGTCAATTCAAAATTGATTTACTTGACACACGTGTCAAAACGCAAACCGATTTTCGAAATTTTTATCACAGTACCCATGCCACCTGCATTGTTGCCAAATTGTACTTTTACCAAAAGTATGATTTTTAACAGTACTTCCAAACGAAGAACTAAATTGCTAATTCAATGTTAATTAGCGGTTTTGAATTAATTTAAGTTTCCTCATTAAGCACATACATGTTTTACTTAATTTATAACCAGTTTGCTAAAATTCTGCAATAAAGGTATGAACTTTAACACCATCGTACAAGAAAACTAGGCTGCGGAGCAAATTTTTTCTTGCAGTTTTGCCTTAGAATTTCTTAAAGAAAAAGTTTACCTGAAGCTTTTAAGGCAATTTAGGGACACCCTGTATACACAAATAGAAACAAAAACCACAAGGTAAGAAAATTCAAAAACGCATTTCACATTTAAACGATTATATCCAAAATTGGATGGAAATGGAATAATTCTGTGCATGCGGATTTTACTACTGTAAAAACGGATAGCTTGGCAACACTGGTACAGGAATACAATGTTTGAGTTTATGTGAAGTTTAATATACGCAATGTGGTGCCAGCCTACACGTGTCCACCATTAAATAGGAACGTCATTTCAGAATCTGTACGCAAAAAGTTTCTGCACTAGAACTACAATATACAGAAACTACAATTCTAAGAAAGTCCAGCAAGTTGATGCCTCTATTTTAAAAGGCTGAAGTCCAGTGATAAAATTATAAATAAAATGCTTCCACTTCCAACGCTCGCTAATGCGTGTGTAAACTTTCCACTTTAAGGATTTTCCACCAGAACGACCGATCATAGGAGGAAAACACCAACGTGCTTTTAGAATCCCTTAATTGCTGAAATTTAGAGAACGTACTCTGATTTCAGCTACATTAAATACCATCATTTTTGTCCCGAAAGTTAACACGTTTGTTTCATTCTACACACGTTCGTTATAGAAAGTATAAATAACATTTCCTAAACTCATCGCCTATTGTTTGAGATCGAAAAGGCACACGGAACCGTGTACAGAACTTGATGGGTCGAAAAACTGCTGTCAAAAAACCTCAACATACCAAATGTAAATTACACGTGGCCCATCAGCAAATAAGGAAAAACTCAATTAATCATCCTGACAAGCGCGAATCTCGCCTCGAACTGGCATGACCAAAACGGCAATTGAGGGCAAATGTCCAAATTTGAACGGTCAATTCTAACGACGCATATATAGCGATGATTAGACAACCATAACGTTGTATGGCTACCAGGCGCGGGCTATATTAAGAAGCGTCGCGACGCCCTCCGCCGCTGCCTGCACGCGTCGCCATGTAAGGCGCTCACTCGGCGGTCAATCGGTACTTGGTTGAAGAAGCATTGGCAGCCGCCAACCTTCCGCAAAAATTTATCGAGGTTATGTTTATTTACCAAATAAAAGGTAGCGACTATTTTTGCAGCAGGAGCCAAACCGCTGGTCCAGATCAGCATGCCCATTCGCGAATAGCGCGGAGGTCGTTAGCATTTATATGTCAAAGCAACAATAAGTGTAAACTTTCGAAATGAACAAAAACACATTTTTAGGAAAAAAGCGAGTTCTTGGCGTAGAAAGCACAAAAATGCGCAAAAATAGCGCAATTTTCCGTTACACTTGCTCTCAAGCGGCAACACACTGGATATTAAAAGAAGCAGCCCGGTTTATTAATTGGTTTTTCCGCAGTTTACACTTTCTACAACTACTCCATCCACACAACTTCTCTTCTGTAATGATGTTCGAGGTGGGTGAACGAGTGCTGCCGCTAAAAATGGGCAGAACCAAAAGCAACACCGACCGATTGTTCTCACTTATACAATTTAACGTAGGATTCGCAATCGAACCTGCAAAGCTTTAAGGTTTTGCAACTATTCCAATTTGGCACAGAACCACCTTTGCCTCAACTAACCAACCGAACAATGCATTAAGTAACGTTTAATGTAAATTTAATTTAAAAATAGTAATTACACCACCACATATGCAATAGTCTCCTATCAGTGTTCGTTAAACAATTAAATAATTTTCCAGATATTATTTAATACAAACACGTTTCCATTATTCTCCTATTTATAGATACCGCATAGGCAAATTCAGGATCAATGAGAAAACCTGTTTTCTAAAAACCAACAATGGACACAATCAAATTGTTACCCTTTTTCTTGTATATGAGACAGATTTTTTTGGCTTTTTGCATCGAAATACGTTTTACCTAAGGTAAGATTTTTCCAACTCTTCACTTATAACATTCAAACTTAATTAATACTTGATTCTATAGACGTTGTTCCACATCAGCATTCAAAGGGAAGTAGCAATCAATAATATGTTAGGAAGATGATAATATAATCGGCAACATGGATCAAATAATTATATAAGTCAAAGAACGATTGATGAAACACCCAAACGAATAGTTAATTTAAGCAAATATTCGATAACATTTAATATGTTTCTATATTATTTTTAAACGCGTAAAAAGGCAACATTCATGATTGTTTTATATTGCATTTATCGAAGCCCTCAGCCAAAATTGTTCTAGAAACACCTCTAAAAATTCATAGAATAATATAAAATGCATATCATCATCTGCCAGGTTTAAACCTCTAACGTTTGTGCATATAAAATAATAGCAAATATTCGATGAAATAATTGTTTTGAATATTAATTATACAATCATTTAATTAGAATGCGAACTTCAAATCCCGACTTATTGATTATTAATCGATTAATGTTTTATAAACTATTATTCATATGATTACATTTCGATTATCATCATCATCATCATCACTATCAAAACTCCATAATTTTCAAAAGAATTTAAAGGCCAATTAATCATTCATGGGACTCAAATTATCACGCACTTTCCCTTTTTTTTTATTCTCAAAAGTAAAATCAGCATCTAAATATTGAAGTATGCTATGCTAACAATGTAATTATTTCGTTTTAAAATATATAATTTTTAATATTATCTTAATCTATTGATTATTTCTCGATTAATCCGTCAGAACTGGATTATTTCAAAAAGTTGTGAAAAGGTAATTCATTTGCTTACTTAGGACTCTTACACAGTTTCAATGGTTTTAGCTATTTCTGTTTACAAAAAAGTGTTTCAGATATAAAGATAGAAGTATTACAATCGATTATATTCAAAATCAAGTAAGCATCAAATTAAGTGATCAATTAACTACTTGAGTAATCAATTATTAATTGATGTTCTAACTAATAGGCCAATAATTGATTGTCTCAAAACGTGAACAAAGGAGCAATTAATCAATTACTAATATAATAAAGCTACCTACAAGAAGTCTCATACGTTTCTATGATTCTTATCCTTTGGCATGTAAAGAAAATAATATTCCTTAAAATAGTTTAGATCTGTTTAACATTTACAGATGAACTACTCATTAACACATGCATTTGTTGCTTTATATAAATAACATTAACAGCAATTAAGCAAAGACTAAATAAAAGACGTTTACTTGATTAAAAATTTTAGACAATCGTTTAGGGTTATTCAGTAATCAAGTGACCAATTAATTGATTACTAATATGCACTTCACTGCTTAGAAGTTATCAGCAGTTTTACTAATTTTATTGAGTACACAAAATTATTATATAATGTATTTATCTACACTTACATTCAAAATTAAACGATTTAAGTAATCGAGCAACTGATTATTTGATTAAATGGTTATGATTCAACTAACCTGTTAGCACGCACTTATTTCATCACTAATTTAGATCTGTTTACATATCGAAACAAATAATCTTCTTTTTATATAAATCGAAACACATTTACTACTGCATGTATTTTTTAAATAAATGATCAATTTCATTTTTTTTTAAATTACATTAATCAATGTTTGTACAACAAGAAAACCACGTATTTTTAAACGATAGCAGACAATTTCCACGCCGTTCCAAAAGCTTAATGTATTCTCACACAGTTTCCGGTAAATAGCATCATTCCTGTGGGAAATTCAAATAGCAAACATCACATATATTCAAATCCAATGCCAAGCAAAATCTGTCACCTCTATGGGAAGAAGTGATGTGAGGCGACCCAGCAATATCAGAACTCTCGTATATCAAAAGGCTTACGTCGGGAAGGTTGAAAACGTCAAGGAACAACAAGCAGAAGCTGTTGAAGGGCATTAAAAGTGAGCAAAATCTGAAAGTTATACAATCAAGCGGGATCAAAAGGATTAGGTAAGGTATGAAATTGTTTGAAACAAGTTTCCAGCGCGAAATGACACCCATCAGTTGGAGGACGGGCAGTTTGTGAGGCAGGTTAGAAATTAAGCGATGGATAAAATGATCAAAGCTGTGTGAGCGTAAACTTCAATCAAACCCCTTGAAATTAATGTGATTAAAGCTGTGTTTAGAACTTGACTGAAAGGTGATTGTTTATGTAGCGGAAAATTACAACGAAGCTGCTCGCAACCGTCAATGGGCATTCCTGTAGCGAAATGCAGAAAATAGGTGGATTGTGTGTAAAATTAGTGGAATAAAAATAGTTTCAAGCTGAAGGCTTCATTGACAGTTGTATAACTTCTTATCAGCAGCCAAAAAAGTTGAACCGGCGTACTACATTTGAAACCTTCGCGCTAATTCAATCCGAAGGCCCTTTTACGAAACAACTCGAAACCGCTGCATTCAGGACTAAAATTAGATGAAATATTACGTACACTGTAAGCTTGCAAAGTTTGGGACAGATTCGGTAAAACTATAAGCAATATTACGTCATTTGCAGTTTTTTAGTTATTTTGGACTGAATAAAATTATAAAAATTAGACTCTTTTTAGATAATTCGAAAAAAAAACCAATTAGAAAAATGGGAATTGTATTTAGGGGGATTGACCTGGAAATACAAATGTAATCTTCTACATCGGCTAACTACGCTTTGCTCCCGGGGCTTAGGGCTGTCTAGCTGAGGGCTGAAAGACGAATTACAGCCAACGTAAAAGGCAATACGTTTAGTGTATGACAAAATAAGGGTGGTCACAGACCCTCGGAATTGTTCTGTGTTTTTAACAACATAAATCTTGACACTGGGCTTGTTTGCATTATATTCTTAAAGGATGGTAGAGTATGAGGCGAAAAACGGATACGTTGTCTACTAGTTGAAAAAATATAATATGTACGAAGGCGTCTGTTAACGTAGTTTTAGTGATGATAGAAAACGCCAATTTTAGATTATTTTGAGCAACTTTAATAGCCCCTTAATTGATGATTACTAAACAACCAAAAAATAATGAAAAACAACAATAATAAAAATAGTTTTACTTTAGTACAAATATGCAGGTTCTGCTACAATGGTCAAAATTCAAGGCCAAAGGCTGTAACTACTATACTAACGCCTGTCCAAAATAGACAAACCGTGTTTCTTTAAAAATTATTAGTTAGATTTTTATCAAATTTGTCGCAATTTTACTGCAGTTTAGAATGAACTTAATATAACAAATGGAAGGTTTAGATTTTAAAACGAAACTACACTTCCATTTTTAAAGTTTGCATAGGCAATGATACTGTAGAGGACATCCAAATAAGCGCTTGTAAATTAATAATCTATTGGATTTTCGATCACAGTACTAATAAATGAATGAAATAATACAATAATGATAAACTAACCGAAAAATAATAAGTCGAATAATCAATGACTACTAGATATGTAAAAATAAACAAGCATTTGTATCGATAAATACACCTTGAAGTTTTGAAGATGTCATTACAGGATGTACAGGATTAAATTTTATTACTAAAGCCTCTGGACTTTCTCTTACTTACGTTATTCGCCGTCACTACTTATGACTACCTTCCAAGTCTAACCATGTAACTGTAATATTCTGCAACTTTGTTAAATGGAAAATTTTAGTTCAACTTACAAAGATAATCTTTCTAGAAATTCTTTTCATTTCCCTTCGAAATGTTTAAACAAAAATATGCCCTTGAAGCTACAAGCTAATTTCTGTTTCAATTGCTCGCTGTTTTAAAATGTTAGAAGAAACACCCAATTGCTTCCCAACTTTATGGACTATCGATTATTGATTTAAATGACATACAGCTTTATTTCTTTTTAAATTCTGATGATGGAACGCAATTATTTCGAAACAGGCATCGATCAAGTATGAATCATATAAAATGCCGGTGCCATATTAAGAAGATCCTCGTATTAGGTAAACATATACCAACTTTTCACGGGCCAATACTATACACCTGACGTACATACTCATAAACTTCCCCGAGTATAAACTCGTGCCGTATTTTCCAGCAATTGAAGCCGTTTGATCGTGTATTTATTTATGTAACCTTCGCGTCGTAATAAACTAGACTCGAATAAAAAGAAAATTGCTTTCCGACTTACCACATGGCCTGCACCGAAACGGGCTTGAAAATGTGATGGCGTCCACACACGCTGACACTGAACCCGCTGCAAAAAGAAAAAGAAACCATTTAAGTCATTGAAAACGCCAGACAGTATGACGCTAAATAACCTCATTGCCAAACGGCGACCTTAGCGGCCGCAAAGGCGTTTAATTGTCGACTCGTTGTTATAACACTGAAATTATCCGCCGACAAACAACCGAAGTCAATGAACAGAAATTGGGCCAAATAATGAAACGCCCCGGAGTTGATAATTTCGAGAAAATGGACAAAAACGTCTCCGCGATGGACATACAGCGTTGCTCGCTCTCAAAGTAAACCCTGAATGCGTGACTGGATGGAAATAATGCGCCATCGATGGCAATCGCCGTGAACGATTACATAGTCATGCAAGCACGAAATTTAAGACGATACTGTTTCAACCAAATACGGAAGATAAGTTGAATTTGCTACTTACACGTGCATCCGCGACGGGGATAATAAAAATGGAGGGAATGCCTTGTTTTTCCAATTTGTCTACCGATTCCAATAAAACAAATTCTGGGTCTGATGGGAATAAATTATTTAGGTAATTTATCTTTTCTTAATTAAAAGGAAGGCAACAAACACAATAACACTACAGAAATTCAATTGACAAAAATTACTAGACTTAAAAATATGCGTTTCATGATTATTAAGTTCTTGACTATTTTTAAAAAAGTGCTGTCAAAGTGTATCTGAAGACTACATTTAATCAGCCACATCTATCTATACTACTTCATACACAACTCATTAAATTTTAATATCTTGCAAGCAAACGCCGAAATATAAACATCCTGAGAGTACTTCCTGAATTTTTTAAAAGTTCATATAAGTCGTGGTTATGAACAACATACGAAATATAAATACAAATATACTTTCAAAACAGGTGTCCTCAGCGCCAGAAGAGCATTTATTAATAAAATGTAATGCGTCAAAAAAGAACAGGTGTTGGTTATCCCAAGAGTAAGAAAAGTAATCCGCAGTCGTTAAGTTTAGCGGAACAAATATACTTTTTGGCAAACGTCCGCATTTGTTTTGAAAGTACTTCATATATACGTAATGTAAACAAATATTTAGGCGCCTCCACCAAATGTATACAAATTTGGAGTCTGGGAACTTATTACATCACTTGCTTTCGCGTAAATTTTATTCTTGCGATTTATTAACCAATCGAAATAATTGTTAATCAGACTGTTTTAAACCAGATATTTAATAAAATGGGGAACATTTTTCTCACGCTAGGCGTTTCCACTTAAAAATAAGGGAATAATCCCGTTTTTCTTCGAGTCTCGTGGGTATGCTTTTTCTAAGATACTTCTTTAAATCCGATTGATTCCGATTTTACGACTTACATGTGCAAGTAAATATTTATAATACAAATAAAATCACTTTAAAAGGAAAGCAAATCGAAAACTGTTTTAGATACTATTTTTCACAATGTTTCAACTACAGAAATTATCTTTAAATGTTAAACCAATGGCAATGCTAGTATTATCTCTTTGTGGGGGCGGGGAGGGGTTAAATTTAAACAAAAACATTCCAGACATTAAAAAAGTGTCCCAAACTTCGAAACTTTTCCACGTTTTTCTGGGGGATCTTTGAACTGCTTCCAATTTCGCTTCTACTTATTTGGTAAAATAAATATTAGAATAAATCGCTGATTTGTGAAATAATTGTAAACGCTTCTTTCCGATTTAAAAAATACATCCTTTCCGATTTAAAAAATACATATTACAGAAAATAAAGAAAACCCCTGACTATCTTACATAATTTAAAATGTTCTTAGTTTTTCAGTTAAGGGGGAACTTTACGCACTGGCCCATTTGTAATATGCTGTATCTGCACAAATATTTTGCAAAAATTATTCTAAAACAAAATGTATTTTGTGTTGTCTTTAACTCATATTTTCTGCATCCGCACATACTCAAATAAGAAAATTTAAAAAAAGTGAAAATATCATCGACCTTTTTGGGTATGTTTTAATTAGCCTTATTGGTTTTCTATGTAAGGTAAAACTCTCTGAGGGGTTTTCATACCTTTAACATCTGTAAGAAAAAGAAAATATATTCCAAATAATCTAAATTATCTCCTATAATTTATATTATTTTTAAATTCTTCGAAGTTTACATGGTTTTCTAGATGACAGAAAATTCGGTGAATATTTTCGTTTTCTAAGTATTCATATTTGCATTGTTAGTAAAAACATATCCCAAAAAATAAGATAAAGCCGCGACTTTTTACATTATTTGAAATGAAATAGTTTTGACTTTGAAGAATATTCCATACAAAGTCATATGAGAAACAAGGACAAACGTTTGCTTGCAATGGAAATTGAGATTATATGCAATGATGAACACGAATAAGTATGACAGAAAACAACATTATGCAGTTTTAAAATTTACAGTACGTCCACCTCATTTACACTAAAGTTTGACGGTTTACATCCTAGTTATGCCGTTTATAAGAGATTATCAAATCGTTTACCATTTCTCGCTGTTTTTTAAAGATAGAACAAATTAGTGCCTAGGAGGATAACATTTTTTGTAGATCTTGATAGCCTTTATCGGCCATAACAGTTTAATTAAATACTTAATGCGGTTTAATAAACAATTTGAAAAATACTCTAGGCGTACTATATTGACAGATGTTTTATTTTCAAAAATGTTTCAACATGCTAAAATATTAATGTGTACGCACTATTAAATAATTTAATATTTTTTAAAATACGCTAATCGTTAAAAATAGCCCTGGCCACTACAAAATTAAATATTTCCAGTAACAATACATACAATAACAAAAAAGGCGGACTTCCGCTTCCGATTGGAGATTTTTTTACAAAAACATATTTTGTTGACCTTTTGAACCGTCATTTTTTCAATTAGAATAATCATTGAGTAAAGTTCCAAATTCATCATGGAATCTTCAGTAGATTTAAACAAAACAAGTAGAATTTATCTTACCCATCTCCGTCCAGCGTGATGGTGGTATCAGCAAGGACTCGCAGCACGAGACCCACAGTAGTTTTCTCATTGCAATCGATTCCCAGAAGGCAGGACTCTTCGGCCCGGCGTCCCATTCTCGAAACGACCACTAAATATCTGGTGCGGCTAGGATGTACGCTTTCCAATTTAACGGCCTGGAAAAGGGAGACAAATTGACATCACTGGCAGAAAAAGATCGACTAGGCACGCAACAGACGCCATTCTACGAGGAAATGACAGGACAGAGTGCAGAGATACAAATTAACCAATAGCGGAAAAAAACTAAAAGCAGTGAAAAACTCACTTAATAAACGAAGCAGTAAATTTATACCGGATGTAGAATTTTACACGTGGCTAGTTACTCTTTATGAGCACTGGAGTAACGCGACACTTTCACTAGAATACGTTCTACATATAAATTATTATCTCTGCATGAACGGTAACGGTTGCAATGCACGTATAAATTTCGCTGTAATTAAGGTGGCAAAAACGCTCGTTATCTCGTTAGTAAAGGGAAAATTGGTGCAATCGGGGCTGGCGCTTAACTAAGGTTTATTGGCATTTGTAAGTCATTAGGTTTTGCAAAAATAAATGATTGGCAGCCTAAGCGGAACGCTTTTAGCGTCTGGCATTTCGATATCGATCTCCAGTCCGCATAATCCATCAAAATAGGTACTTGAGCATGGTCTGGGTAACAAACAGGAGGAGCAGAAATAGAACGAACCTACTTTTAGGTGTTTGTAGTGGGTAGACGGTCAATATTATGATTCATACAAGCATTAGGAACTACTTGCACCTAATATAGAACCAAATAATATATTATTTTCGCAAAAGAGGACGCAGAACTTCGCTTGAACATTTATACAAACTATATCTTACATATCTACAAGAGAATACTAGTGATGGTATCAACGTTACATGGTATTATATAAATGCATACATTTTCAAAAATTTTATCTTCATAAATAACTGAAAATCTTACATTTTTATATGGGAATAGAAGCAGACTTTAATTTTATATAAACTGCAAACTAGCCTCCTTTAAAATATAGACAAATACATTATCTAGAAGTAGGAGAGAAAGAGAAACATCTAAATATTCAAAATTTGGCCCATACAATATTGAAAAACATACATTTAATTTTTTAAGCCATAACTATTTTACCGTCAATAGCTATCAAACTGCTAAATGTTCATACTGACCTGTAAATTTTTGAGTATTGAGCAAAAATCAGGCATTTCTTGAAGAATTCGTATACGATCGTCGTCAATGAGTAATGCAATGCCCATAAAGGTTGTTTTAATATAATTTACCCGTATAGGGTGCGAAATATGATGTTTACATACACTTCACTTGTTAGAGGGGTGAGGCGCCTTTTAAGGGATGAAATGCACAAAAGGGTTTAACATAATTTACTTGTTGTGAGTACTAGAAATCAGTAAACAAATGTTAGGTTTTATGAGTAAAAGTGTTTCTTACATTCCCAGAACTTTTTTAAGTGCGAGTTGCACATAAGCTACCATTTAATAATTTGTATTTCTTGTTCCAGTCACTACTTGTTCTACGCGTTACTACTGAAAGTGCAACTACGTAATGGCAATTATTCTAAGAGACATCCGTTTAATTTACACATGATCGTTTGGTCAACTTCTTTATTGACTTTTGTTACGGAATACCATAGCGTAGGAAGTGTAGATTTTAAATGTAAGGCTCAATTTTTGTTTGTATTGTTTGTCTGTGTGGGTGGCTTGCTTTGTGGCAGTTCCAACATTCAAAAATTCACAAGCGATTTCAAACTAGTATATCGGCAATGTATACAATATGTATTATGTAGCTTGCTTTTCTTTATCATTTTAAAAAACTTAACCAAATAAATTCTGAAGATTTTTGAAGACTGGCTGATGAATTAATACAAAACCTTCATCCATACACCATTTTCTGTTTTCAATTGGCTTTAATTATTCTACCGTGTTCACTCTTCCTAGATATGTAGAAGTGGACATGTATCATGTGTCTTTCACCTCCCATTACCATGTAACTGTATTCTTAAAAAAACCAATGACGAAATCAAGAAGTGAAGGATATTAACTCTATTCAGAGTATGAACGAAAAAGGGTAATTTTTTCTTTATTTCTTAAGGAAAATATTCGGTATAAATAACATACCACGTATAACATTTCATATGGAACACAGCAGTTTCACATGTGGCATAAGAAATAAATGTATACTAATAATAATATACGTACAGAAAATAAAAAGAAAATAGAATTCATCGAAATTTTTACGGCAAATCTTGCTCTCCAAGCTATTGCGGCAACGCACAATTGATGTCGCAAGCGCGTATATCAACTTATTATAATTTCAGTACTTTTAAATAAAACCCCATTTTTGATCAACTTCAAAACTAGTAGGTGGCATATTTATAACAATTGCAATAATGATCTAACTAAAATGGTATGCATTGGAGGCATTAAATATCATTATTTGCTAATATGTATTAGCAAAATTGTACACGTCCCGATTTTGAATCTTTGGTTATTTTACTTATTTTGTTCTGCGTTTAGAGTTTGCTTGATGTTTATAAGAATGTTCTAATGTAGTCGGGCATTTTTATTTATTTTTTTATTTTTGAAATATTTTATATTATCTACTATCTATACCCTTCGATCCAGGGGTTCTTGAAATTCGGAAAACAGTTTCTCGAGAAATGATTCAAAATTAATCAAAATTGTCGCATAACTTAAAAAACGGATATATAATGTACAGGGTATTGCATCCAAAATAAGAAAGTTATGGCAGTTTTCTGTGAAATCGGCAATGGCATGGAGAACAATGCTAATCGAATAATTGAATTTTATTAAATTCCATTTTTTAACATATTATCAAGAAAATAAATGAAATGGTTTTGTTTATAACAAGTATAAACCGCTGCTATTTATTAGCGAAATATTAATTTATTAGAACTTCAAGGCTGATTTATTTTTAACAATATAATTGTAAATGTAAATAAAAACCTGCTTTCTACAAAGGATATTCAACAATATTGACACAGTTACTTGTAATTTTATTGTTTATTGAAAATAAATATTCAATCACGAAATAACAAAAAAATAATACCATGTTATTACAATTATTTCTGACTTTTTAAGTCTTTATGCCGGAATATTTAATCGAAACAACTTTCTCCTAATTTTTAAAAATTGCATCGAACAACCTACATAAAGTCATTATACAGCGGAAACCGCAGAGGATAGAAAAAATCCTAATTGCAAACATGTATGTTTCTATTTGATTGTACTTTATCACTTGAAAATTGTTGCAAGCATTATAAACGAACCTCATTTTAACATTTCTCTTAATTTGTTTTGTACTTCATTAGTATAAGTACAAAGTGATTTTTTAAAAAGTCAATTGCAGCAAGCCTAGAAAAAAAGCTATTCCGTCTGCAGTCAGCTGTAATGAGCTTTGAATGACATTTACCTGTATGTCAAACTGTGTGACAGTTCAGGTAGTTAAAAATTTTGGCCCAACAAAATGTGAAAATGAACAAGTATTTAGTTGCAACTGATTTGTAATTTATTAAGGTAAGTAAATTACAGGTTTTTCGTCAAGATTTCTTTCTTTCTGTTACAATTTTCATATTTTCAGATTCTAAAGCTTTATATAGACGGGACAATCCCTAGGCTACTGCAATTAACTTTTTAAAAAATCACTTTGTACTAATTCGTCCATTCTGGACGACTCTCCACGAGTCTTTAGCCTCACCTGTATTGTTTGCCTATTAAACATTTATTACTTTGACCAATACGATTCGCGCCAAGTTCGTTTTGAATACTACCAAAACATTATAGTTGTTCCTACTGGCCAACGCCAAGAATTTCTGAAGGCATTTGGCCTTCAAGCATGCACTAGCAATCTAACCCAATTCTTTCCAGATGTGCTTGATTTGATTAGCGTTAAAGCATCTGCGTGATAACATCTCTAAGTAGCTGTTTAGTAGATTGTCGTTGTAGTCATATATTCCAATCTCGTGTAACGGAACATGGCCTACAAGTATTAGACACGTTGCATTACGTGGGCGACGAAGGACGCGTTCGTTTGGGAGTTGGACGCCTGCATTATTTTGTCCTCCGTTTTCGCAAAGTCGAGTCTGATTTTCATACACATCATGACGAAGTGCAGGTGGTCTTTTAATTAACATTTGCGTTTGGCGGTATGAGTAACAAGCACAGTAATTTTAATAAAAATTAGATAATTATTGTTTAATAGGATGCAAGGCAACGGGCTCACCACTTACTTTTTATTTATTTTTAAAATAAATAATAAAAATATTAAGAAAAAATAGGAAAGTTACGTTTCTCTTAAATTACTGAATTAGCGCACTTGGAATGATGTCATCAGAGTTTCTCCAGGACAAACGGTTGAATCCAATTAAAAAGTACATAGGTACATAACCTCACATTACTTCAGAAACGTAAGACCGAGCGAAATTATATAATATGTTTTATGACAACATTTAATAGTTGTGTGTTGGACATAATATAATCGCCAGCTGAGACGGAGATGAAGGGCAACGTTGTCCAAATATCGATGATCAATTTCCAGTTTACCCGTTTAAAATGTCAGCCAAATATTCAATTAACCGTATCTTCCCACACTTTCTTAAATCAACCCAATACTCTCAAAATATAACATCTCATACTAGTAAACCACTTACCAAGATGCATATCAACATTTCCTTAAAATATCGACGATTTGAAAGTATAGCACGTATCGACGTATTGCAAGTTTCATTGAGGTATTGAAAGTACCTAAAGTATTGACATACCGAAACCGTTAAAGCACATACTGAAAGTACCTGAGTATCGATATAATCGAGAAATCGAAAAAGCCAAATTGTTGAGGGTATTAGAAATATCAAAGTATAAACAATTCCTGAGTATTTATTTGTGGCTGCTTTTGAGAACTTACACAATCTACATAAGACATACAAAATAAGTATTATTACTAGTATTTTAGTTGCATATTTGATGCTTTTATTACCTAAAATAATTTAATACTTCTATACCTTATATACTTCGATCTATTATCTTAAGTATTGAGATATCGAAACTATCAATGAAAGTATAGCAGTATTGAAATAATCGAGTAATCGAAACTAGCAAAATAGCGAGAGTATTAGAAATATCAAAGTATAAACAATCCGAGTGTTTATTTGTGGTTGCGCTTGAAAAGTATACAACCTACATACGACATACAAAATAAATATTACTAGTATTTTAGTTGAATATTTGAGGATTTTATTACCTAAAATAATTTTAATAGTTCTATACCTTATATACTTCGATCTATTATCTAAAGTATTGAGATATTGACATTATCAAAGTACATATTGAAAGTATCGCAGTCGAAATAACCGAGAAATCGAAAGAACCAAAATATCGAGGGTATTAGAAATATCAAAGTATAAACAATTCCTGAATATTTATGTGTGGCTGCTTTTGGAAACTTTACAACCTACATAAGACATACAAAATAAGTACAAAGTGATTTATTAAAAAATCAATTGCAGTAGCTTAGGGATTGTCCCGTCTATATTAAGCTTTAGAATCTGACAATATGAAAATTGTAACAGAAAGAAAGAAATCTTGACGAAAAACCTGTAATTTACTTACCTTAATAAATTACAAATCAGTTGCAACTAAATACTTGTTCATTTTCACATTTTGTTGGGCCGAAATTTTTAACTACCTGAACTGTCACACAGTTTGACATACAGGTAAATGTCATTCAAAGCTCATTACAGCTGCCTGCAGACGGAATAGCTTTTTTTCTAGGCTTGCTGCAATTGACTTTTTAAAAAATCACTTTGTATGTTCAAACGAAGTTACTGTTAGCCCGAATGGTAGTACTCGTATGCATGGAGAAAACGTACAATTCTACTCAGGGCAGGAATGACGGAAAAACATATATTTTTATTTACTTAGGGTACAGTGAATAGCGACTTACTTCCTGCATTTACACTGTTGATAGCCATAGGATGAGGATCCTGCCCTACCTAACAATACTGTAAGGTATCATTAACAGAATTTACTAATCGCGTTAACGTCCCACTGACACTCTTCTCTGCTACGTGCTTCTCCTCGGCGCGGACGATCTACAACTTAACGTACAATCCGAACAACAAAAAAATACCAGAGGAGGTTTCTGGTACGAAGACAATGAGAAGTAGATATTTCAACATGTGAGAAGAATAAAGATAGGGAAGAATCTTTAAAATAATGTTACAGTCCTCGACTAACTAGATGGCATGATGGGGCTGAAGTAAGAAGATTTCACTAAACAAATTGCAGCGTCTACTACCTGTTTTGAAATCATTTACTAATATAACCCAGGTTACTAAATATACATAAGCATTGAAACTTGAATTGTATTTTGACGTCGTTCAATGAATCAAACCCAATCTTGCTGTTTTTATCACGTTTGCTTAATTTCGTACTATAATTTAGTGCAGCATACTCTCAATGCGGAGGAAATGTTTTTATGAAGAATAGTAATGCAGAGATTCCGCTGGAAAGTAGGTGAATTTCCCGGAAAGACGCATTAGGTCCAATTGCTCTCATGCCATCTCGTCAACCGGTTACAATAGTATAAAATTTCACTCTATAAATGTATTTCTCTAGGCCTGCGTTTAATGCTTACATAAATCGTGGAACGAAATAATATGACAGCCCTGTGGCATATCAGTGGTTGCTTCGACTACTTTAAGAACCAGCCACGGTGTATGGCCATCACTATCTCCCGACCTAATCCACTAAATTATTATTTTTTTATTACTTGTTCAATGTGTTATATAAATCCGTCTTTCGTCTAAGATGTTGTCAGGAAGTAGAGGTTTGTGTGGTAAATATTTTAATGCCTTTTACCTTGCAAATAAAAATAAAAGAACTATCTGAACACTTACCGTATCACTTTTAGGTTTCACAGCTTTCGGTTTCAACTTCTGTAAATGATTGGGCAACTGTTTCTCCTTTTGTTTATTTTTATCGTTAATTCCAATTTTGTTTGTGCTTTTCGTACACCTATCTCCAGTTTTGTGAATTTCTGTACGACGCATTTTCTCAACTTCTATTTCATGTGCAATAAGTTGTTTGTTTCCGTAGGATAAGGAACGTTTAGGTTTCAACCCAGGAAAAACAACCTCATCAATATTTGGATCTGAAATTCCATCAGACATATCACATTTCTACCGAACAGATAAATAATGAGAAAACAAATACAATAAATTATTTGAGATTAAACTGTAAAGTAATTCTTGAAATTAATGTTGCTTATAGTTATGCCAATAATCACTATGATCTCCCTGTATAGCGTTAGAACGCTTCGTAAGAGTGGCAGGTATAGCTGCTACCTTTACGAGGACCGGGCGTCATCACAAAAGCGGCAGTGTGGCCAGGCTGCGCTTTAGGCGCGTCTTATTACCCCAGACTGTTATCCCCACGTATTCATTTAATTAACTTTTGCAATGAACTTACCTAGATTAAACACATAGTTTCCTTCGGGAGTTCGTTCTTGTACATAATTTAAATTATAATCGATCATGACAGATACAACATTATGTAGTTGTTCCTTTTCTTCTTGCGTGTACAAATGTAAATTAACTGGCCGTAAGAGTGGAAGAATAATTTGTGACAATATGGGAAGAGTATCTAATCGCAGCGAGTTAGAATACGTGAAAGCTCTAACTGAAGGCTGCATTCCCTTCATCACTTCCGTCAATAGTGCGGTATTCCTGGATGCTTTTAACTTCGTCTGAAAAAATGAATTTAATATCAGCATACTTGCGATTTTTGAATTAACATTAATCAAATATTCAATTTCCATTGAAATTTATCATTTGATAGAAAACACCAATGGCAACCTCTTAAAAATCAATAGATACTTCGCAAAACAAACAATATATTACAATCGAAATAAAAAGTTGAAAGTCATAAACATTCATCAATAAAAATAGAAACCTACTCGTAATCATAATCACAACACATTTTATCTTGGAAACTCTTTCGTTTCCCTAATTCATCTCACATTTCGCTGCTTTTAGGATATTTTGATCTAATGAACAACACCTTCATATGTAGAATCCATTACGGTTTCGTGAACTACTTCGCTCAAATTAGATCCTCTTAGTCAAGCCATTCATCAATATCACAAAGCTCTTCCGAATTTCGCAAGTCACTGTTACTTTAGTTTTCTTTTAAGACAAACAATCGCAAATCCTGAAACTACCTGCTTGTGCTATTCGTTTATAATTTAAAAGATTACCTTAAAACAAGCGTTATAACAATTAAAGAAAAAAATTAACATCGAATCTTTGAAAATATACGCAAAATAGACAGTGTGATTATTTTATCTTGTAATAAGTATGTACAATTGTAGACAAAAAAAGGGAAACACCAACATTAATCTAGCGCTCGTTTTTTATTGTATTATTATTATAAGGCTTTCACAGGCCTTACAGGCCCATCGCTTTGGTGATTAAACATTAAACATTAAATCATGCATACTGGCTTTAAAAAATGTCACAAATTCAGAGGCATCTGATTATAAAGGTCAAGATTGTCAAATAAATTTCATTTCAATTATTTAAAATTTTATTAAAAAAGTGGAAACGGTAATACTAAATGCAAAATATATTGAACAGAACTCAAAATAAAATATAAATTTAATTATATCATTAATATTTTGTAGCAGCTCCATTTTTTTCTAACACCATAAACAATATTCTATTGATTGATAGAACCAAATGCCTAACATAATTTTCATCAAGATGATGCCACTCTTTCTGTATCCCCTTCCACAATTCTCCTCTATTTCTAGGTTTAATCTTCCAAGAATGAATTGATTTTAAAACAAAAGCCCATTGTTTTCAATCGGTTTCAAATTGGGACTTTTTGAAGGTCCTTCCAATAAATTTACCCCGCTCTATTGAATCTAGCCTTTAACAATTCTAAATGTTTGAACAGCGCAATTATCCTGTTGAAAAATTAAATTGTTTTCTGGAAATCTTTGAATAACGCTTGGTAACATAATGGTATTCAAAGTATTTCAGTAAATCTCTCCTGTTAGACGATTTTCTATATTGAAGCCAGTCCCTCGACCTTCTGCGCTTATCCAAGCCCGTATGTTAACTGAAAACCGACCACTGTTATTTAAACTATGAGCATATCTTTCTTCAAACCGTTGACCTAGGTCTATATACCCGTCTTCTACTATTATTGCAAGATTGGAAAACCTTTTCGTCCGAAAAAACAACTCTACTCTAGAAGTCATCATCTCTATTTAGATATTGGAGTGTAAATCCTACTCTAATTTCTTTATGTTCTTCAGTTAAAAATTGCTGCGTTGTTAATTAAACCAGCTTGTCTTACCACTGCTGTGAAAAAGGGTGCTTGCGTAATATAGTTTATCCACCATCTTCTTTTTCACTAGATACTTTTGGACGTCCAGGTTCAAAATGGCGTGCAAAATCGCTTTGCTGATACCATCTTTTTTAAATTTTGGAGGTGGACGTATAACTAACATTTAAATCAGCAGCAACGCGTCCTCATGATCAACTTTCTTCTAGTTTTGATATTGCTTTTACTTTTTTTATATCACTTACATATCTGGGCATTTCTAAAATAGATTTATTGTGACATTGACAACTAATTGTTACAATAAAACAACGAAGTGCCAACTATGATTTGATGACATGGATAAAAAATTAGTATTTCCATTTTTTTGTCCCCAATTGTACATGAAATGCATAGCTAACTGTTAATTTTAGCTATTTTTTTACATTTAGAGTTCTTTAGACAGGCAAATGTCAACTACTAGTTTGTCAAAACTAGACCAACTTCTGTACAAAGTTGTTGTTTTGTATGGATTCTTGTGGTAATACCAATCACAACTGTAGAAGCTGAAGCGGCAGTCATCAAATAAGTAACTGGTAATCCCCATATAAGCCAACCAGCAGCTGCAAGAACTGTAGGCTTTAGCCAAAGTTCAGTATTTAACATTTTAAAAGCAAAGTGGTTTCATCCTTTCCACATCACGTTAGTGCAATACCTTACTGAAGATGATTACCCATGTCGAGTGAATGTCTGCCAATGTTTAAGAAACGAAGATACTACTGATACACTATTCTTAAGGAATATTTTCTTTTCTGGCGAAGCAACGTTTAGTAACGAGTATGTAAATAGACATAATTGCTATTCCTATTCACATGATAACCCACACTGGATATCGAAGGCACACTTTCTCAGAATTTTTACTGTCAATATGCGGTAACGTTGTCAACTTTATTGTTGGTCCCCACTTCTTTGCAGGCAGTTTAAATGGGGAAATGTATTTACGTTTTTCAGAAAATGATTTGCCTCAACTTTAGAAGACATTTGTCTTTATGTTAGACAGCATATGTGGTTTCAAAATGACGAAACATCAGCCCACTTCCATTGAATTGTAAGAAACTACCAAGATGAAAGTTCCCATAACAGGTTAAGTGCAAGAGGGGCAAATCATTCTTAGCCTCCACGAAGTCAGGATATGACTCCTTTAAATTTCTTTTTGTGGGGTAAAGTAAAAAACGACGTCTACGAAACTCCCGCAGGAACTCCAAAAGATTTACGTGAAAAAAATCATGTAGATCAATCACCCCACACTCTTGTTAGAAATTCTCTTCTGTGGCGGATTGACTTATGTGAACAGCAAGATGGACGGCAGTTTCACCATTTATTAGGTCATTAATTAATGTTTTTCTTTGTGTTCTTATTTAATTTTGTTTTCTTGTTCTAATCTCATCGCGGTACGCTGCTTATATAAAGCAAAATGGAATATCCAGATTATCCCAGTGCCATCTAGTGCCTTCCTGAATGCGGTGGAAATTTCCGGAAACACGGAGAACAAATAAATAAATTGTGCTACTTGGTAATAGACAACGTCAGCTGGCCGTTTAGCCGCTGATTCTAAACAAAGTTGAGTATTACAAGAGGGGGGTCGCGACAAAAATTTTGACCAAAAAGCGGTCGCGATTTAAAAAAGTTTGGGAACCATTGTAGGTACTATATTAATGGGAAGCTTGGAAGAAATATTCACAGATGTATTAAACTAATCTTTTGTGCAAAATAAACATCCTTCCTAAATATGAGTTCTAATGAATTTTAAATTCATGAAATTTCGAGTGCAAAATATCAGTTGTTTTGGTACTTTTGAAGTACGTCTAAATATTTCCACTGCGACAAATTTGTTTCAAAACAACCTTATCAATAGTTTTAATTGTAGAAAGATGTCATAAAGTTGAGGATTATCTAAAGTTCGTTGGTAAAACCTTCTGTGGAAAGGTGTCTTTTGTCTGTTTTATACATAAATTGTCACACAAGGTAGAAATGCAGAAATACTCTGCCCAAACATAGCTCAAACATAGATATAAAAACAGCACCTGCAAGTGTTTTTCATATTTCAACTGTAACATTTTTAAACAATAAACCGAACGCTTTGTGGCTACTTATTTTGTTTCTGCAAGTTGAAATGCAATCATCATTACTTTCTTCGTTACTAGTTAATAAACTAGGGGAAAGGGTAAAACCCCTTACCACCACGATATTTAGAACACCTAAATACGTATTTCGGCAACTAAGCTCATCTTCAATAGAAACTTGAACTAACTATAGTAACTTGGCTGAGGAATAGGTACCTCTGGAGATAATTCAATACTAATAATCTAGCAAACACAGCCTTAAATACTAAATCCCCTTTAGGGTTAGCCTCACTGGTTAAGGTATTATTTTCAACAAATGGAATAAATCTGAGGTAGGAATTGGCCCATTATCGGAATTTAAAAGTTATCCCCCAATTTTGAAAATATGAGGGTTCTCATAGCAATTCAATTCTTTCGTTGACGACATTTCCTTTAACAATTTTAGATTTTCTAGTTTTATACCGTGTCCTGTCTCATAAATATGTTGGGCATCACTTGCTTTATCAAACCTATGATTTTTGAAATGAGCTACATGTTATATTAACCTAATCTCAATTTTACGTGTAGTTTGTCCAATATATTTTCCAATACAGGGAGAACAGTCAATTTCGTAAATCCCTGACTTTGCCAAAGTTTTCACTTTGACTTTAAGGTTTCCCAACAAGTTTCGAATGTCGTTATTTGAATAAAATATAATTCTGGAATTGATTTGTTTGCTTTTTTTTACCAAGGCTTTTGGTTAAGAAATTTGACAGAATTTTGATGAAGCTTCTGATGATTTCTTCAAAGTGGGAACTTTGTGAAGTCGTGGAATTACGAACATTTAATTTTAGCTTACGTTTCCTAACTCGATTGGAAATTTAATGGAAAGGCAAGTAATTTATGAACCAAGTCCGCCATTTTGTGTAGTAAACAATGATTTGAGTCATTGGTTATAAATTTGTTTACATTGGTTTCTTGCCTGTAAAGGTTAAATTTTAATCCTATATAGTTATTTCTAATAACTAATACGTCAAGAAACGGTAACTGTTCTTTGTTTTCTAATTCATACGTGAATTTTATTGACTGAAATTTGGAATTTACTAATTTAACAACATCATTGATGTTGTTTGTAGTAGTTCGAAAACGGCAAAAATGTCATCCACATATCTGATCCATACCCTGAGGAAGTATTTTGCATTACTGTTATCTGCAGTTTCGAAATTACTCATAAAAAGATTTGCAACGAATATAGATAGGCTATTACCCATTGCAGTACCCTCATGTTGTTCGTAGAAGTTTCCCTCTATTTGAAAGCAGTTTTGGGACATACAGAGAATAGCTACCCTAACGTATTCGTTAATTTGCTCAGGGTCTAAATGGTTTGCTGTGAGAAACACCTGCAGGTATGTTATGCTTTGTGGAATTGGAACACTAGGAAACAAGGCACTTACATCGAAGAAGCTAAAATTTCGCCTTCAACTAGCTTTAGAGTTTGAATTTTCTTGATGAATTTCAATGAATTCTCTACAGAAAAATTGAATTGTTGAGTAGGCAAATTTCTAAATTCTTTAGTTAACCATTTCGAAAGCAAATTAGTCAGTGAGTTAATATCCGTAACAATGGGTCTCATCAACTTCCCTGGTTTGTGTATCTTAGGACAGAGTACAGTTTAGGCATTACAGGATTAGAATGTATAAGTTTATATATGAGCGCTGGTGTAATAAGTCCGTGGCACCTTTCAAAGTTTGTTTTATTTTGCTGATCATACTCCTTTTTTAACTACCGTTATTGCGCAGAACATCCACTCTCTCAAAATAATCTTTTTTGTCCAAAATAACAACTCTATTACCTTTTGACTAATTATACCAGCACTTAGATATTCCTTAACCGGTCAAGCGTAACGAACCCTAACGGGGATTTAGTATTTATGACTTTATTTGTTAGATTATTCGCATTGGACTTCTATTGTTGACTTGGTGAAGAACAGATCCATAAGCTGTCTGAAGAGGCTTGGAGGGCCGTAGGTCAATTAGAAGGTAGATGAACACAATAAGTTGTTGCTCAAGTCGTTAGGTGAGGCAAAGTATAAGTAATTTCTGAACTTTGAATCGCTTCTTGGAAACTGGAGATGTTCGGCGAGAACAAGGACAAGAGATTATCGTTACCACTGGCAACTTGCACATAGAGTGATGAGTGTTGTTTAGTGATGAGTCAAGATTCACTTTGCAACCAGATAATAGGCGTGTTTTAATTTAGCGTGAACTCGCAACAAGAAATAATCCACAATTTGTCCGGGAACGGACGGTGGCAGTGTAACAGAGTGGGCCGGGATAAGTACTGGATATGGATCTTTATTTTATTCAGAATGGCTCTCTTACTACTCGAAGGTATCTAGATGATACTCTCTGACCCAATATTCTTCCGTATGCAGCAGCAGTGGTATAACAATGCATGTTTATGGATGGTAATGTTCGTACACATCGTGGACAACTGCTTTGATGAAATAGGTATCGAAAAAATGGACGGCAGGCAAATTCCCCCGAAGGTAATCCGATCGAACACATTAGGAAAACGAGTCGTTTAGATGACATCAACATTTTCTCTGCCGCACGTTTTTGACCTTCGCAGGCTACTTCTCTACCTCATTTAGAATCTTTTTTTCTCGATCGTTCAACTCACTATGGATGATTGTCAAAGTCACTATTTGTTTCGACTGTGGCAGAGTCAAGTATCCCTTCGTCTTCATAATCTTCTCCATTTCGCGCTTCATTTGGTGACTTGCCACTGTTATCAGTTTCTCTGTCAGTTATTTTATTCCCCTGCAGTAATTTTTCATCAACAAGAGTACCCAGGACTTCTTCATTCAGTAAGCGTTCTAGAACTTCCTTCGGCAGGTTGAAAGTAGTGAAACCCACACACGGATTATGGCCAAAAGTGCTTTATAGGGAGATCGCCGAATAATTCGATGGTGGGAAATATTTTTTTTCTACAATCGATATCCAAAGTAGGCATTTGCGCTCGTATTTGACAACGCAAACGTCATCTTTTTCGATGAATGTCACTTTGTCGCTTATAAGCGACTAAATAAAAAAAACGCTCGCTCTCCCAATTATTAACTATAAATCAAATA
>JABXWE010040531.1:0-14677 GCA_014611495.1 Limonius californicus | reverse complement strand
TACATACCCACCCACAGACAGACATTTTTTAAAAACCACTTTTTTGGGTTCCTAGAGACCCAAAACGGATATTTCCGTTAAAATCTCGATTTCGAAAATTTTCATGAATTCAATACTTACCCTATACCTATAACGTATGGGAAAGTAAAATGTTGTTTGTATTTCGTGCACAATTCGTGTTTTAATGGTGCTTTCGAATGAGTTTTGAGTCTCGACCTAACGGTCTCAACTAAAACTAACATTCTCATGCGCCATTAAAAAAACACTCATTTTGCGCACTTAATACAAAAATAACTATTTTTTGCTGATTTCAAATATGTATGGGTTGGTTGTCCTATCTATTTTTGTTTGTTTGCTCAAGATTTACAAAAATAAAAGTATGAAATCAGAAATTTATCTCTAGAAAGAATGGTGTGGCTTGGAATTGGAAAACAAATGATCTATGGACCTGTTTCGTTTGTTCTTATTAGTAATGATAGAAAACACCAATCAAAAAGAATACTTGAATTTAATTACCAACAACCAATAAATTAATAGCGTGAACCTAAATTAAATGAATCATAATAATGTTTCAAAATGACCAACATTTTCTTGGACACATAGCTGACACCGTCTTAATAATTCACTCTGCACTGTTAATAAGCTGTTATATCTAATTCCTCTAATAGCGGTTGTTATTTTAGTTTTCAATTCTTCAACATTATTAGGCTTCTCTTTATAGACTTTGTCTTTAATTGTTCCCCATAAAAAGAAGTCGAGTGGGGTTAGGTCCGGAGACCTAGGTGGCCATGCTATGGGACCTCTGTTACCTATCCAGTTATTAAATCTTTCTAATAAGTAGTTAGATACAATTTGCGCATTGTGGGCAGGTGCCCCATCATGCTGAAAATAATTCAAATTCTGTATTAGCTTTAATTGAACTTCATCCAACATTCGTTCTAATTCATTTCTTAAAAATAATAAATAGCGCTCTGAATTTAAATTGTCCTAATAAAAATACGGACCAAGTATTTTTGTATCGAGAATACCACACCAAACATTTATAGAAAAAACATGCTGATCTCGTCTTTCAACCGTAATATGAGGATTTTCCTGCACCCAGTAAATGTGGGTTTTTCTATTAAATAATCCATTATTCGTAAATTTTGCTTCATCAGTAAATAGAATCGTTTTAGAGAACCCTTCGTATCTTCGACTTTCTTGAACAAACCGTCCAGCATAATTTAATCTTCTTTCCAGGTCTGTTGGGTACAATGTATTTCCGACATGATGATGATAGGGCCTAAAGTTATTTTGTTTCAAAATTATCCGTGCTTCTTCTCTGGATGTGTTACACTGGAGTCCAATTTCCCATACAGATGCAGTCGGCTTTAAATTATTATTATTATTATTATTATAATCAAATTCCCTTCTACCTATTCGGTGTCGGGATGGCTTTAAATTATTGTATGCTAAAACATACTTCTGTCTTTTCATTTATATTTCTTTTGGCTTCTTTTGATTTGTAAAAAGATCCTTACAGTTTTAAATTTGCTTCCAGTTAACAGGTCGTAAGATCATTTGTTTTCCAATTCCAAGGCACACCATTCTCTCTAGAGAGAAATTTTTGATTTCATACTTTTATTTTTGTAAATCCTCAGCAAACTAACATAAATTGATAGGACAACCCATACATATTTGATATCAGCAAAAAAAAGAGCTTTTTAATGAGCTACGGCCAACTATGATTTCCAATTAAAAAAAATGGAAGTTTAGTTTATATCTCGAAAATCAAGAGCGCCATGACTATTTTAATAAATTTTTTGAATTCTACGTAGTAAGATCTACAAAAACCATTTTTTATTTATGTTCTAGTATAAATGGTTGTGGAATTATTTAACATTTAAGAAGTAGTTCATTTTCAGTATTTTTAAAATATTTAAAAATGTTGAAAATCTGTGTCCAATTCAAAAATGGCATTAAATCGCGTCAAAATTCTGCCCAACTTTGGTAATTTAACAGACTCTGTAACTTTTATAATAACAAAGTTACCCATACAACACGGGTAGATTATTGTCACGGTGTATATGGATCCCTTGAAAGAAGAGTATATTTTCGATTGCTGTTTTACTGCGTTTAAAGACGAGAAACGTGTTCATTTGTCTTGCAAGTGTGTTCATTATGAGAAGGGTACCATACCTCCCTACATTTTTATGATAAACAAACTTGTACAAACCTGCAAAAGTTACAAACCAACACGGAGAGCGTATGTATACGTTCTATTTACATTTACCATACAAGAAAAAATTATTAATTTTGTTTTTCAAATATTGTTAATAATTAACTAATTATTTTCTGTGCAGGTAATTATTTGTGGACAGGTTTTTGAAGCATTTAAGATCTTTATTATTTCTTGTTTAAAATTTTTACATTCAGTTTTAACGTTTAGAGATTTAATTGTGTTTCACATATATAATTATTTTATATTTTTATAATAATTTTGTTTTTTTCGTATATTGTTTTTCTATGTTACCAATCAGAATAAGTAATTGTATATAATATAAATATATAATGATATTTGTTCAAAATATAAATTTTTTGTCATTTTAACCATCGGCGACTGGCACGCTAGCTCACACTCCGCTACCAAATGTTATCCGGATTAATTTTAATGTTCTTCACCCCACGAATTGGGTATTCTTCGAGCATGCTGCGGTTGTCCTCAGTGCATCGTATGATCTATATAAGTGCAGTAGTTTGTTTTTGATAGCTGTTTGGGGAGCGAGGGTCCGGTCGCGGCCAGTAAATATTACATAGTTATTTTGCAGATACAAATTTGAAATTTTTTGTGTTTTTTCTTCGTATTTCATAAAAGGTAACAAATACCATTCTGAATTTTTTTTATTAACTTGTTATTCTGTTAGATGGCATATTATGAAAAAGAGCAAGAACGACTACAGCAGCTGATGTTAGCATGTCTCAGTGAAGATGAAATTACTGAAGAGGTATGAAACGACTGCGACGAAGACAGTGAAGTGGATATAGTAGAGACCCAAGAAACAAATTCTGATTCAGAGGAGGAGATTGCGAATAATCAAGTAGAGGTCCAGCCCTCACTAATACCCTACTTGTCGGAATAGTTGAAATTACTAAGTGGGCGTCCTTCCCACATCACGGACCAGGACAGAAAACTTGATAATTCATTTGCCGGGTGCTAAATGGGGTGTTAAAATGTTTTGAAAACACCTTTTTCAATAATCAAATGCTCAGTGCAGTTGTTGAGTATACCAATATACATATCCAAAGTGCAAAGGATAATTATACCCGCGAAAGAAATACCAAGGAAACCAACATAAATGAAATACAGGCTCTCATTGGATTGCTTTATTTGGCGGTAGTAATCAAATTTAGTCGCCTAAATGCTGATGAATTGTGGAACAACAACTGGGACAAGTGTTGAACAATTCCGCCTAACAATGTCAAAGGCTCGCTTTATGTTTTTGCTTCAACATATGAGATTTGATAATATTCATTCTCCATTGGAGAGAAGAAAAGTTGATAAATTGTGTCCAATTAGATATTTTTGACTCGTTTGCTGCCAACTGCAAATCTACTTATACTCCATATGAAAATGTCATGATTGATGAGAAACTGGAAGCTTTCCGGGGAAGATGCAACTTCCGCCAATATATTCCGAGCAAACCCAATAAATACGGGCTGAAAATATACGCTCTAGTAGATTCAAAGACATTTTATACTACCATCTTAGAAGTGTAGGTTGGCAAGCAACCAACTGGTCTATATGCTGTAGATAATTCACCCTTTGCACTTGTTCAAAGAATGGTTAAACCAATTAGGAACTCCAAACGGAACGTAACATGCGACAATTGGTTTTCCAGCATTCCATTGGTGCGTACACTATTGAAAGACTTTACTCTCCCCTTCTTAGGAACCGTTCGGAAAAACAAACGCGAATTACCTATTGAAATATCTAATTCACAAGGTCGACCTTTAGGATCAAGCATGATTGCCTTCGATAAAGACAACATTGGTGTCATATATTCCCAAAACGAAGAAAAATGTAATTCTCGTTTCAAGCCTTCATCATGACCATAGGATCGATACAAACACAGGAAAACCTGAGATGATTGTTGATTATAACTACACTAAAAGGCGGGCGATTGACATTTTAGATAAAATGTGTGCTACATATGACTGCTTGAAACACACAAAGATGAGACCGAAAAACGTTTGCAAAATGTACTTCAATACGAAGAACGTACGTATATAAAATGCACTTAAAACCTCGTATTTAGAGCAATGCAACTTAAAAAATGGCCTGTAACGAACGGGTTAAATATGCATTTGTAGTCACTTTCAAATATACATATGGTCTACATGTCAGTGAAACATGTAAACACACTTAACTTAGCATAGAAATTATATCTCTATATGTAGATATGTTTTAGGACGATTTACTATATTTAATGGCTGAAACACAGTTTTCCTACTATATTACAGATTGTTATTGTTGCTGGTATGTTTGTACATTAAAATGATTGATAACAGAATTTAATACTTACTTATGGATATTACATTGAGCTTAACATTAAATAATTTTTTTTTCGATTCTTTTAAACAAGCTGTTAAAATTCACTTTGACCACAATAAGTGTAACCATTTAAAACAACCTTTTCTCAAATTTGCCAACCCTGCTTTATTACGACAACATTTAAAATCTACCGAACTATAAAAAAAATCTTCAAATACAAAGCAAACCGCAGGCAAACTAACCTTTTAAGAAATTTAGAGTTTATGTTTACGTTCTTCAGCAACAACCGGACTTGGTTGTTTCAATAGGACGTCCCTGGTCGATCTTAACTTTACTAGCCTGATCGGCAGCAGACGAAGGCGGACCCACGCGGTTTTTAATCTCCGCCGCCATTGTCATGAAAGCCTGCTCTACATTCGTTGCGTTCTTAGCCGATGTTTCAAGGAATGGAATGCCTAATTGATCTGCATATTCCTAAAATTTAAATTTATATTATAATTAAAGTTCTACTTCAAGACTTTATCAGTAGTTTATTTTACGAAAAGAGGTCCATGTTAAACTTCTTTACTGTTGCCCTAATACACTGATTATCATGTGAGACAGTGTTCTTTTTAGTACCGTAATTTTTTGGTCATGACATTATCAAAAAAATTTTGCATGGCTTATTTTTTTATGTGATCTGGGGGAGCATTTTATTTGCTTTTCATCTGTCTAAATATTAATAAGATTACATCATGATAGTTTTAAGAGAAATGCAAAAACAAATTTGACATGGAACTCCCCGACATAGAAATAATCTGGAATAAAGCAATTGCTTGCAATTAAATACATAGTAGATTTGATATTTCAATTGGATTTTGCCAAGTCGCATTCATTTTATCTATTATAAATCACATGAATGAATCATTTTGATGTATTAAAAGATATTGTGTTATGGAGGAGTCATTTATAGTAACTTTTGGATTTATTTGATTTTAATTGTGAAAATTTTTATTAAATTTGCCTGCCATAACGCCCCATGGGTCTAGTAAGTGATATGCCAACGCAGGTTATCCTGGTCCCATGGGACCAGCAGATGTTTTTATACCTCTGATGCAGCTGGTTCACAATAGATAGATATCCGGCATTCTAGGGTACCAACATGGCTTGACAGAAGCTTATAGTCAACCTTTTATACACTTTTTTATTACATTGTATAAATAAACTACAAATAGGCTCAAAATGCACAGATTGTAACACATGGTTAACGTTAGGTTAAGAGGGTTGTGACAGAGGCATGTGCTTCGTGTGCCTTCAAGGGACCAGCAGCCCCAGGGGCCAAGTAGTCCGTCCCATGGGACCAAGAGTTTTTTTTCTCAAAAAATAAACGATGTTTTTTTCATTTTGAACACAGCAGAACTATAGCAGCTTCGCAGGTGGCAAAAATCGGAACTAATATTAGAATCTAGTAATTTCTAAGCTTCATATTGGTAACACTTTTTTACATCTACGAATCTGCCACTAACATGTTAACTTTACTTAGATAAAATGATACGATACACATTCTACAAATTCCTACAATTCATTATATATTACCAAATTGGCGAGATCAATTATGATCATAGTGCCTTCCATGGTCTACCTTGACTACAAAGCTATAATGGTTCTGCTGTACATGGATTCTTGAAGAGACCTGTTCTATACACCTTAGCAGCTTTGGCCTCAGGCGGAATATTTCAAAATTTCATGTCTAGTATTTTCCTCAAAACATTAAACTTTAATCTCACAATTTGTAACTACTTTAACCAATTTAATAATATTGTGCAAGTTGTTTTTGACAGCCACTGTTTGAGCTGAATTTTACGGACTCCATTGCCACCCTGTTTGGAGTAGTTAGTGCCGTGGTGCACTAACCCAAGGGGACTAATTGCTTTAAGTGCCATGAGAAACATCAGAAAATTTGTGATGATTAGCTATAATAGTAGCAAAACAATGTGTGGAAAACAAAACCAATGGCAAAAAAGAGGCAATTTCAATAAATATCCCTTCTAAGCTGCCATAGCAACATCACTAAATTCATCATAATTATTCATTGTATGTTCAGTATAGATAAAATACAGCGAGATCAGAAATGAACTTGATTACAGCAAGCTATGATTTTTTTTACAATTGTCTTTGATTGAAAATTATTTGATAAGTTGTCAGTTGTTGAAGTTTCATCTCGTTACAAACCATAGGTTACAAACTGAAATGTTGGCAATTGAACACAAAGCCTTTCTTTTAGAATCTTACTTTCGAAATGGGCAGAAATTAGAAAATGGGGTATGGTCTTATTCTGTGCAGTTGTGTGTCGCAGAGTTTCAAGAACATTTTCCTGTTGATGCTGTTAGATTTTCGTACCAGGATATTCATGCCGCTCTCACAAGATTTGTACCTGTCTTTAGACAAACAGGAAATGTTCAGAAGAAAAAGAGTACAGGTAGACCCAAAAAGAGAACCGCAGAAGTTATTGAGGAAGTTCGAGGCATTGTAGACGCAACTCCATCGAAATCCATTCGGAAATTGTCACAGGAAATTCATTTGTCATATGGAACTACCCATGCGATTTTGAAAAAAGATCTTAAAATGTTTCCGTACAAAGTTCAGGTTTACCATCAACTTTTACATCGTGATTTTAGGGCAAGAGTAAATTATTGTGAGTGGTTCTTGCGTAACATTAATGATGACAATATTTTGGATGTTACATTTTTTACGGATGAAGCGTGGTTCCATTTAGATGGGTACGTAAATTCACAAAACATGAGATATTGGTCTACAGAGAATCCTCATATGTACGTGGAAACATCACTTCATCCAAGAAAACTAGGTTTGTGGGTAGCTATTTCAAGAAGACGAATCATCCCAATATTTTTTGATCAAAATGTTAACAGCATTTATTATGTCAATAACATTCTTATCCCCTTTATTAATCAATTACACAACGATGAATTAACACATGGATACATGCAACAAGACAATGCGCCAGCGCACACGGCAAATCTGACCATAGAATTTTTGAGACAATTTTATGATGATCGTTTAGTAAGTTCTAATTTATGGCCTCCGAGAACTCCTGATCTAACTGCTCCCGATTTCTTTCTGTTTTCGTACCTCAAAAACAGCGTGTACGAAGGTAGACCTCAAACTTTGGAAGAGTTGCAAAATGCAACTACTAGAAAATTAGAAGATATCACACCTGATATGTTGGTTAGGGTATTTGAAAACATGAAAAAACGTACACAATTATGTCTGGAAAATAATGGTGAACATTTTCAGCATCTTTTGTAATATAATTAATTGTTTTTCTCAATAAAAAATTAAAAGTTGTGTTTTGACATCTTGTTCCTATTCATGACAGTTGATAGGATATTTTTGATCTACGACCTACGAAAAAAAGTCGTAGCTTACTGCAGTCAAGTTCATTTCTGATCTCTCTGTAGATACAACATTGAAAAATACAATTGAAATATCACATCTATCAATCATTTCATTCCAAGTAATCAATCAACAATTGTTTTATTTCACATTGTTTTCATTTCATGGCCTACCACATCTATTTTCATTTTTTGTGTTTCATAGTGTAACCCTATTAAATATTTTGACATATGTATCTCAAAGAAAATGGTACACAATGGTCCACATCAATATGCTGATTACGTTATCACAATAGTACCAGCACTAAAAAGCAACGAGTTATTACCAGATTTTAGAAGAGTCTCATTTAATAATACATAGGATTAAAACAGAAAATGAAGAGGACCTAGTCTAGGACACTTTTAGTAAGATAAACTATATAACTACACAATGGACATTTATAAAAATTCAAAAATCACCTTGGCAGTGGTGTAATCGACAACTTTCTTCGTGGTCAGATCATTCTTATTTCCTACAAGCAGTTTATTAACGTTATCGCATGCGTAGCGATCGATTTCTTCCAGCCATTGTTTGACGTTGTTGAATGAGTCTTGATCCGTGCAATCGTACACCACAATAATTCCATGGGCTCCTCTATAGTAACTAGAAGTTATAGTACGGAAACGTTCTTGGCCAGCCGTGTCCCACTAAATTTATAAAAAATATTAATTAATCCTAGCAACTAGAGACTCGTTTCTTAACTACTTACAATTTGTAATTTAATAGTTTTGCCATCTAGGTCAATAGTTCTGATTTTCTGAAATTAAAATACCATTAAATATCCATAGTAAGTATATCATACCTATTTTTTTTTATTTTTAAAGCTTGGAAATCTCACATTCAAGCCGAAGCCAAACACTACAAACAAAGTTACTTACAAAATCTACACCAATGGTACTAATGTAACTTTCTGTATACGTATCATCCTGGAAAATAGAAGCAAAATTAGCAAAATACAGGATATTGAAATGCTAACAAATATATAATTACCGCAAATCTGAGCAGCAAGCATGATTTTCCAACGCCTGAATCGCCAATGAGAAGAAGTTTAAACAAATAGTCACTGAAAAAAATATGTGTTAGGTCATTTTCTTGCTAATATTAAAGGCATGACTTTATTGTTTACACAGGAAACGGTGTTTCTATACAAAGCTCTCCAATTACAAGCTTTGTTTCATTTAACAGAAACAATCAAGCTGCGTTTCCTTTAACAATAAACTGTGTAATTGTAGCTTTCACTTTATCATTCTTAGAAGTAAAGAAAGGAAAAGATAGGAGCCTGGAAATTCCTGAAGACTTATCAGTGCCCATTCACGACTGCTTATATAAATTAATAAATTCAGTTTTATATGGATGAAATGTTTCTAAAGGGCAAAACTAAGCTATTGTTTTTCTTGTTAAACAAATGACATATGTAAAACACTTTCGCCCAATATTTACTATGTCTAAACAAACAGTTCAACTAGTAAACCAATACAATATAACCTCAATTTTAGTAATAACACTCAAAACTATAGAATGTTAGGTTTCTATGTGTAAACCTAGACTTCTCACAATGGATAAACAAATACATTGTGAACAACCTAAATTGCAAATAACAAGTTATCTGGGTATTTCTTGAATCAGAAACACTTAAATGATAAATGACCTGGTTACAAATATATATTATCTAAGGTTACAAGATTGTCATCTTTGTCACAGTTTAAGATATTTTCCGCATACTTTTGGTTTCTATCGAAGTCTGTTTTGGCAATCCTATTTCAGAAAAATATTTTAGTTGTCTGATCAAATCGTGTAAAGGAAATTGAACTAAAACTTTTAATTTTTTCAAGAGGAATTCCAATCATAACAATTTATTGGTGTTGATATTAACTTTTTTTTCAACCATTCAAAACATGTCAGTGGTCTTCCCGGTTGATGTGAATTTTATTATTAATGTTTCACAAGAAACTTAAAATGTGTTTAAATTATGTTGGTTGAGTAGAAATATTTTACCTTATACCAATAATATAGCATTAAATTAAAATAGTACAAAAAGTAATTCAAGGGCGTGAAAAGGGGGCCGAAGTTATACTGAACACCAAAATTGGTTGACAGGATTGTCAATTTTTAAAAAATATTGACAAAAATTCGTTATTTTACAAATAACATAATATAATCTGGTAAATTTGAAGACGCAGCATATATCCATTTGTACACCCGTATGTAAGTGTAAGTCTGATGTTGCAATGGCACAAGGCCATCCGAAGAAAAAAAGTACACCCATGTGAATTAGCCTGTTTCTCTTTCTCTTATACACATTGCTGTTATACATATTAAATATACTCACAGATATTTTCAAAAGATTTTTTTTTAGTTATGATAGCAACCTCAACCAATGAAAACACCATGTACACTATTATTTTCAAAGGCAACATGTTTTCAAATGCTATTAGCTTATGATCCTTCCAAACTTATTTGAACCATAAAGTCTGCTCTAAAATCAAACAGAAATGTGAGGTATGCATAATTTAATGCATAATAAAATAATAAAAATAAATATGTTGATTATGTAGTAAAAAAAATTTAAGAAACTACACAGAATTTGTCAGAAGCCAGAAGTATAAACGACGATGGTATTGCTACATTTTCAAAGAAAAATAATGTAATGCATGTAATTTGAATCTGCTCTAACCACTATTTAGTTTATTAGAAAAGTATGTATTACTTTCAATGCCTAATAGTTATTATAAAATGGTAGTGCACAAAAACTTAAGTTAAAACTTTTTACTATTAATGTGTATATATTTATATATGTCTTAAGCATGTACCTACCAATTATATTTTTGATAGTTTTCCAATATTAAATTAAAAGAACAAGTTTTCCTAACCTACAACTACCTACACTCCTACAATTCAGTTGTTATTTTATTGATGATCATTATGTAAGCAATAATTCTGGTGAGAGATATTTCAAGGTTGTTAACTTTTAAACAATTGAAAAAAAAACTTGGAATGGCAACTTTTAACCGCATGGACAATTCACAGTGGTTGCTAATACTGATTGTAGGTAAACAGAGAAAAACAATTCACAATCGTTTCACTATGTTCACGGAACACATTTTTAAATTAAATTTTGACCAAATTTGCAAAACCCATGGTAAATATTGTAAACAATTCAGAATTATTCATTGTTTTTGGAACCAATGTGAGATGGCCAGCTAATGCAGGAGGAGGATGAACTTCTAGGCAGGTGTTTACAGTGCTTAAATAAAATATAAGAATAAGAAAAAAATCTGTAGTTCCAAAAAAGGGAATAAATAAAAAAAAGTTTCAAGTGTGAAATTGTACACGAATAATTCTAAGACTATGCACAACTTAAATGTGGCTGATACGACAACAAATGAACGAATTCTCATTGATTATAATTTTAAAAATGTACAGTTCTTTCAACGAAAAAGGCTCCAGCTTATAGCATGTTAATAATCAATTATTAAATGGTACACAAAAGTTCACATTTTACTGAGATCAAAAAAGTTATTTTCAGCTTTATTTTTCAGAGTACTAGGAATTTTTTGTATTCTCTTTCTTCCTATATGCATATGTAGATGTTCTCAAGTAAGAAGTAGAGTTCGAAACATTGATTATAAAAATAAAGTGCGTCAGATTACCATGGGAATTAATATTTGTCAAATAACGAAGAAAAAATCGTAGCAGTCGGTGTCAGTGTAATATGTTGTAGGATTGGTTTCCAAACTCAGAGCTCATGATTTTTTTTCTATAAAATTTCACAAGCATTAAGTTTCAAGGAAATTTAAATCGTGTGCAGATGTTGTATCTAAGAAAATACTTGCAATTTTATTTATGATAAAAATTGTAAACATGGTTACTCAACAGAACTGAAAGGTAAAGATGTTTTGACTTTAGTAAAATGTGGAGTTTTATTTAGAAATTCATAATATACCTACATATTCCAACAGGTAGGCTACATGAATCTCAGAAACAATTCGAGATAGTTCAATTAAATGGGACGAATGGGACAAAAGTTGCCTATTTACAGATGAACTTTCATCCTATTCCTGTTTTCCTCAAAATATACATAACTTACTAGATACAAATGAAATACTGCATTTGATCAATTTATTTGAAAGTAACTATCTAGCTTCCGAGTAGAAATACAAAAAAACCCTCAAATAAAAGAGTTACATATATCTGCAGTAGTATTTACGAAAAAAATTCTGAAATTGGCAATAGTTTTTTTTTTGAGATACCGCATTTCTTTTTAGTGGTATATATTTGACATAGATATACTACTTTTGATATAATTACTTCTATAAACTACAAAGATATTCCAGAAAACACTTTCACAAAACCAAGCAGAGCTAAATTTACAAGAGGTGAACAATCAAAAACTTTTAACTGCCAAGACGGTGTTTTCTTTTTCTAAAGGTATAGCAATCGATGTACATATTTTAAGAACTATAGGGATATTGAATAAACACTATAAACACTTACACTAATAATAAAATGTAACTGTGCTGTATTCTTCAAAAGAAAGAAATGGTGAATACCAATAATGTACATTTTTTGAAAATACGTATTTAACAAATATCTACAACTCTTTCCTAAATAATTGCAGTTTTTACATAGTAAGCTTAGCATTTTTGTAAAAACAAAAATAAGACGAAAGCACTGTCCTAAGTAGACAACGTTCGATCCATTAAATCAGACTTCTATATCTTACAATTTTGGACAACATTGTAATGTGCCTGCTGCAACAGACAATCTGTGCATTTCACAATTAACAAAGTGTTTAAACAGTGAATTAATAATTTAAAAGTAATAACCATCTTGTCAACAATGAAATTAAATATAAGTACTTAACCAATTATTAATTTAATATTGTGCAACTATGACATGGGTGAATTACGCACCATTGTCAATTCGTAAACAATTAAACTTATAAGAATGGCACCTAAAATATGGTTGAAAATTCAAGCAGAAAAATAATCAGCTTTGAGAATAGACACCTGGCTATCTAATAATTTCACAAGAAAGTTAATTATTACCATTACTAATACTATACTGTCAGTTACAAGGATAGGGGAGCATTGTACTACTATTACCAAGTGCTTCAGACAACAAAGAAACATTTAAATTTTCAATCGATAACTTTTTGGATATGATGTTAAACAGGAAATCTTAAATGGCAACACTATAAAAATCAATGTCCCCATTCTAGCAAATTCCCTGTAAGAAATAATTTTAAATAAATTGCATACGAACCAATCTCAAAACAACTATAATTTGAAGTTTGATTTATATCAAAAAAAGATAATTTCATTCTTCCTGTTCGTTTGTTCATGAACAGCAACACCTACACATTTTGCTTTTACAAAAGTGAAAACTGCTCGAATACCGTAACAAATCATAGATGCAAAACCTCCCAACTTTCCTGACACCCTTTAGCCGAATCTGAATGTAATATATTTTATAAAACTTTTTGTTCGGGATGAAAACAATACTTATGACAGGATACTACTTTTAACCCTTACACTTCTCGGGGGCTCAAAAATGTAGTGTTTGGCAAATGGTCGTATGTGTGTCAAGATTTGTTTAATTTACATAAACAGGTACCAATTTTCCCAAAAACTGTTTGGATGTACCTATTACAGCTAGCAACATGTAAATCTTTTATGGAACCAGCTGTATGTTATCATTCTTTTAAGGCCTTCGACAAAGTTTCTTTGTTTTTCACAAGTTTTCTTGTATTTTCATTGGGGTTTCGAATTAGGGTTCAAATTCCTAAGGTGATTATTGCAAATAGGACAGGTTGACTCAATCATATGACGTATGCTTGAACACCCAATATGATTAGGGGAAAACGGTGGGTGGATTGACAAAAACAATTCCAGGATCCGTACGACATGTTGCCTGTGGGAATCAGCAGGAAAATCCCCTCAAATTACACACACAAAATTGCAATTAAATCTCGGGCATACTGCGCAATTAACATGACGAAAATAATCACCATTGTCAAAGAACTGACTAATCAGAGGTAACCAAATCAATACTCACTATTCTGGATTCATTTTGTACTAATCTGGAATCTTAAGGAGTTCACAAAAGTTAGTTTCTAGAACGTATTAAACACTCGCCACTGAACTGATATACGAATAAGCTAAATTATGTACACAAATACCCAAATTTAGAACAATGGCTACCACAACGTACTCCCAACTTGCTATGACTGTGACTGACGTGACGTAATGCAATGCCAAGTGGCAGAGAGCACATAGATTCCTTTTTTACAGAGCGACGCGGGAAATTTAAAATAAACAATCACTTTTTGTTGTTCAATTGAACGAAACATTTTCGACTTTAAAACATGTCACAAGTTAATACATATAACAATAAAACATAGTTAAAACAATAATTAATTTTTTCCTGTATTTTTCTACAAATATGCCTTTATAGTTTAGTATTGTTACCCAACATATACGGGGTGAGGCAAAATTTTCTAATCAGGCAGTTATTTCAAAAATTATATCAAATCAACAAAAATGTTTTAAGTAAATATTAATTATTAAAAAGTAATATAAATACTAGTTAATATTTTATTTTCTTTGAATTACTTTTCCTCAACCCTTTAACGGATACTAGTACAATTAGGTACGTGGTGTTTCAAAAATAAAATACCATCATTTATATAGTAAATATAATATTATGCAAAAT
>JABXWE010040530.1:0-20842 GCA_014611495.1 Limonius californicus | reverse complement strand
GAACAAACCCCGCATGTGTTTTATTAGACAAAATCGCGATTGCGTCATAGAAATCGCATATTAGTAATATTGGATTTGCAAATTAGGAACTAATCACAGGCGCGAAATTTTTACATTGTATAATGCGCTTATGTTGCAAAGCTGCCTTTACTCATAAATTAATGCTGTTTCCAGATGTTGCTGAACGTATAAGGTGGTCACCCAGGTCCAAAAAATGTCTGGTAGATTTATATAAGGACTACATAAATACGAAAAATCCTAAACTGCCATCATTAAGCCAGATTAGGTATGACATAGCAACATATTCACCATTAAAAGGAAGATCAGCTCCAATTGTGAAGACTGCCATCCACAACGAGAGAAAGAGGGCCTTGAATTTGCAATAGTCAACTTTAATTTGTGGACTAAATTTGGAAAATAAATGTTTTTAGTTTTACATTATACAGGGTTTCCCACCATTCGTGAACTATAGGCAAAATGCATGGGAAATTATATTTTTCCAGATTTCATGTTTCCGGGATATTTTGGCCAAGAATGTAAACTGTTATTAATCTCGTTTGATCAAAAAGAAAATATTATTTACTGTTAAAAATGAGCAAAAATATAAAAAAATGTTGAGAAGTTGAAAGCGCAGAGTTTTAATATCGGAGTAACAATAACGCCTGCTAGTTTTAGTGGCACAATGCACAAGGGGACTGTCTTCTCTAACCAGAAGTGCCTGGTTCAATTCCAGAACGGTTTGTTATTTTTGTTTTTCATCCGAATTTAGTTTTCTCACCTAATACTATTTTATTAGAAAAACCAGTTTTATTTTACCATTTGATAATAACTTATAATTTTATTGGACCCTAAAGATATTTAAAATTGGCACATTTGCTGTTAAAAGACTAAAGAATAACTACGCGGGAAAATAAACTGATAATAACGTTGATATCAAAAAATAAAATCGGATTAAAAACTAAAAATAATAAAAGTTCCCCCCGTTCGGTAATTGAACCGCAAACCTCCGCTTAGAAGATAGTCCACTGTCTTACGCATTGCGCTATGAAAACGGTTTATTTTTATACAGGGTGATTTTAAATTATGGTGCAACGCAATTTCTCATAAAAATTAAAATATCTGAAAAACGGTGAATCGCACGAAAAAGACGAAAGAATACTTTTTTTTGAGAGAATTAAATTCTACATTTCTATTGTTGCAATAAAAAATACAAAAAGTTTTGGGTAAAAAAGTTACTGTAGAAAAACTAAGGTATGTAGGTCGTAACTAGCGCTCTAGCGAGATTTTTAAATTACTGTTGGGCGTACATGTAAATTCATTTAGTCAGTGTCCGTACCAAATTTCATTCAAATCGGTCAAGAGTTTCCTTAACTGTTAATGAAAACGATTTTTAGGGGCCACCTTTCAGGGGCCAGTACGCCCCTTAAAAATCGAAACCGGGAAAATAAATAAATATGGGTCGTTTTAATTTCTGTATTCTACATACTACCAAAATTTGGCACCATAATTTAAAATCGCCTTGTATTAAAACGAGACGTCTTGAAATTCTCAAAATGTTTTATTTTTTGCTTAATTTTAAAGGTAAAAATTATTTTCTATTTGACTAAACGACACTAATAATAGCTACTAGCAATAATACGGTTTACATTCCTAGCCAAAGTGTCCTCAGGACATAAAATCTGGAAGATAAACATTTCCCATGCATTTCGCCTATAGTTCAAGAATGTTGGGAAACCCCACATAAAATTAAACTGTTGCTTTTTATCAGTTTCTATGCATATTCCGAATTTGCAATCGTATTTTGTCAAACTACTGTTTTCAGTCTGTAAACATGTAAATAATAAAACTTGGTATCATTGAAAGTAAAATAAAATGTTTTTTAGTAAAGTAAAAGTAGTTTTACTGCATGTTAGAAATTAGTAGGTAACATTTGAAAAATGAATATTGATAAGTTTTGCTTTTAACTCTTGAAATTAGCAAACTTCGACAGCACACTTACAGTAGATTTTAACAATTAATCTCGATCGCTTACAGTGTTTCAGTTTGATGAAACACAGGAAGAGCTATAACTTTCTAAGCAAGCTATTTGGGTACATGTTCGGATGCACTTTTTTTATTGTTTGAATGTTCAGAATCTATGCTGAGAGTTTAGGCCACATGATGAGGCATCCAAATTTTCATGGCAACTCGAATTTTCATAAACATTATGCTAGATGAGTAGCGTCAGCAAAACTAAATTCAAAATTTGCAGTGCAATTTATTATTGTGAAGCTATTGACAAAAAATTCGTCTTATTTTGCATGTCTTATGTTGGTCACATCGGGTTGAAACGCCGGTGAGTCACTTTCTTGATTGCTAATAAAAGTTGTTCCGCATTTTATTACTGAGTTAACTATATTGTTGAACTTCTAATCAAATTAAATACTGATTTTGTTATAACAAATTTTGTAGTTGTATGCATCAAATTCTAATTATTCTGACAGTACATAACTACCTTCTTAGTCTCACTTTATTATTGCTTTTCATTGCAGTTTAACCTGTTGATAAACAATTATCTAACCAATTTTAAAAATCTCTGCTTTATTGTTCAGTAAGAGATCTCCTGGTTTGCTAATAAAACTTTTTCCACATATTACTGGGTGGAATGAAGCTTATATCAAATTAAGTATCGATTTAGTTATAACAAATTTTGTAGTTTTTATGCAACCAAACTTACGACAATTATAGCATGCCTACAAACCACTTAATTTAGACCGCACTGTTATTTTTAAGAGTTGCACAGACTGCATTCACCGCATGATATATACTACGATCTGAAATTGCGTCGTAGTAAGTGTCAGCTCGTACATATATATATATATATATATGCATACTGCAACATTTACGGCGACAAAACGTACTATGAATGCTCACTTACGGCGACTTTTTCGACTTGTGGCGATATCGTCACAAGTTTATAATAAGTTACACTCACTTATTGCGACAAAGACCGTAGCCCTCTACTGGACGCTAGCAGCGCCACTACAACAGAACTAGCAATACCTAGTAGTTGTCCAAGCTAAGTTGAAGCATGATAAGTTGCATAACAAACAGGTTCAATGCAATAAAGTTACTCGATTAATTGCTTATGACTTCGTTAGCGAATACACCCGATATATTACCGTATTCTAAAAAAATAATTGCGTAAAAGAGAGGAGACTAACCCTAAAAGAAAAATCAATTATGCAAACAATCTTTAGATGTATTTCAACCCCTAGAATGCATTGTACATGTACACCCCTTACAAATAAAAATTTATAAAATTATTATTTTCATAGAACTGTTTTAGAAAATCACGTGATACCGCCCTTCTGTACAGGGTGTCCCATTTTCTATGTTTTTACAGGGAAACTGCAACAGATATAAAAAATCTAATAAAGCAGTCTCGGGCTCTTATTCCGAGGGAATAACAATAGCGCAAACATATCATGGCTATCGCGATCGGTTTCGGAGCTATAGGGCGGTTTTTAGATTTTGGCTATTTTTAAAATTCCCCGTATCTCGGTTATTATACCAGATACCGTAAACTGGGGTGGAATTGATTTTGTAGGGTGTCTGATACTGCAACGGAATTTGTTTCACGCGTGTGAATTACATGCAAAAAGTTATCTTGTGACATCGACTCAGGGTCCATTTCAATGAGGGAGGTTCGCTAAGTGTTACTAACGTAGTGTTTACTGTTAAGAGTTGCATGCTTTATTTTTCTAATTGGTTCTAAGACGGCCCTAAAATTTAGCATTATGTCAACATCATAAATATATAGTGTACTTTTATATTCTTGATTAAATTTACGAGTCCTATGTAATTTTACTGTTTGTAATCTTTTACTTATCCAACTTTCCATGTGGTACTATATGGCTGTGTCACCTATTACCCGCCACAAAATTCCCTCTAAATCATATGTCGTCATTTGTATGCAGATATCGTTTATTAGTGTCGTACGTTATTACTTGCTGCGTCCTATTCTTGTGATTTACATGATGGTTAAGGTTTCGGTATCGACATTGATAAATATTTAATTTACATATCTAGTGTAACAGTATAATGTAGCATGGTATCCAAGGATAGCGTCTTTTATCCCAGTGCCTTTGCGCAAACTGAATTGCTCTTCTCTCAGATTATTTCTATAATTCGATTTACTCTTAGGTGTATTATTTTTGCGAAAATTGAAGCATGACTTGTGAAGTAGTTTATTGTTCGGTACTCAGCGCCAGTTATTGTTTTTTAGGTATAAGTATTATCCTGGTATTGCAAAATCATTTGGTATCTGTCCTTTTTCATACATATCTCTCACTATGTGGTATAGTATTGTCATGGTATTTTTATTCAGTGGTAAAGTCGATTCCATGAATAGTGGCGGTTGTGCAAATAGAATCGAAGGAACTACCGTCGAATGCTCCTTCGATGTCAAGAAACGGGGATTGCTGTTGTTTTTAGAACAAAGATTTTTATGATTTCAGTTTGACTATTGTCTCATAGTCAAGTGAAGTTACTGATACTAAAGATATTTTCTCGCTATATTGAATTTTGGTGTAAAAGGGCAAACTACATTAAATGATCGAATGGAAAACATTTCGCCTTCCAGTTTCAGCAGGTTCTGACAGTTAAAAGTGATATATTTCCTAAAACTTACTTTTCATACTTTCTTGGATATACAGGGTGCCTTATTCTTCGTTGCTTGTATGGGGATCTCGGAAACTATAAGAAATAGAAAGTCAGTTATATGTAGAAAGTTGTGTGAATTTTGGAGACCAATTTAATGGCGCGTTCATTGGTTTCAAAATATTCATAAGTTGCTATTTACAATAAAGTGAAATTGTTCAAATTCTTGTAATCGATTTACAGCTCTTATTATTACAGTTGGAGAAAAAGTGTATATGAGAAAGTTGTAGATATTTTTACGCTTAATAAACAGCGTATGTCAAATTTTCACTTTTGTTATGACATAAAGTTGCCTTTTTTAAATGGCAATCATAGTTGGCTATGCGTATTTTATGAAGAGCTTCTTTTGCTCTTTTCAATGATATAAGGTTTGTTATACTTATTTTAAGAAATGACAAAGTTATAGGCGTTTTCTCATTATTTACTTACAAAATTTATAGGTGGCTATGGAAAACAGTAGAGTAATTATTAATGCTATTGTAAGATGACCTATAAAATAATATTTTTGCCATATGATTTTATTTATGTTCCGGTGGTAACTATAAATATTTGTTTATAAATAAAGCTAATATGATTGAATAAGAATGACATGCTGTTTTACTATTATAACCAAAACCGCGATCCTCGAGCAGCAGCAAATCTTAAAATCATCTTAAAATACTTATAAGCATCAATTGCTCCACTATTTTGAGTTTTCCATGGCCACCTAAATTTATTTAGGTAAATAAATAATGAGAAAATTGTTATAACTTTGTCATTTCTTAAAATAAGTATAACAAACCCTATATTACTGAAAAGGGGGAAAAATGCTCTCCCTAAAAAATGCATAGCCAACTATGATTGCCATTTAAAAAAAGGCAACTTTATGTGATAACTCGGGTATAAAAACAAAAATGAAAATTTGATGGGCCCGGTTTATTAAGCATAAGAATATCTACAACTTTTTCATTTACACTTTTTCTGTAACTTCAATAATAAGAGCTGTAGATCGATTACAAAAATGTGACTAATTTCACTTTATTGTGAATATCTAGCAAGCCATGGATATTTTGAAACCAATGAACGCGTCATTAAATTGGTCTCAGAAATTCACACAACTTCCCCATTTAACCGAGCTTCTATCTCTATAATAGTTTCCGAGATCCCCATGCATGCAACAAAGAATCTTGCGCGAGGTCATGAAATCTTTGTTCGGTCTTAGGTTACTTTCCTACTTCACCTGTTGTCTTGTCTTCTCATTAAGTATCCGGCCCACTGCCATTTTGGCCTTGCTATAAGTTTTATTACATCTCCCACTTTAGTTCTATTCTTTATCCAAAGCCAATTGCCACCTATTCCCGCCACAAAATTCCCTCCAAATTATATGTCGTCGTTTGTATGCATATATCGTTTATTAGTGTCGTACTTTATTACTTGCTGCGTCCTATTCTTGTGATTTACATGATGGTTAAGGTTTTGGTATCGACATTGATATATATATACTTGATTTTCATATCTAGTGTAACAGTATAATGTAGCATGGTATCGCTTTTCGATTTAACAAGAAATATTATAGATAGGAACCAGTCGCGGGATGTTGCATGCAAGGCATGCTCATTACTCAAGACGGCGAGTAACTTTGAATATGTCCGGATTAATGCGAATCATTTTCATTTCCGGGAATCCTAATCTATGTGATGGGTTAACATTAACATTAACATTTCACAAGCCAGGTAAAAAGCAATCCATCATGTATTCGCAGTCAGTGTTCCAACTTTGACCATATACGCCTCCCCTAATTGCTTCCATTTTATGCTGTCGACTACCACTCCCATCCCCTGTTTTACCACTGTCCCGTCTATATAGTCTTTATCTTGCGCGAGGTCTACCATGAAATCTTTGTTCGGTCTTAGGTTACTTTCCTACTTCACCTGTTGTCTTGTCTTCTCATTTAAGTGTCCGGCCCACTGCCATTTTGGCCTTGCTATAAGTTTTATTACATCTCCCACTTTAGTTCTATTCTTTATCCAAAGCCAATTGGCTTTCTGTCTGTTAATCTTACCCCGAGCATAAATCTTTCTATGATGTGCCTTTGTGTTATTCTCATTTTTTTTTTCAAATTCCATTCCGTGAAAGAACAGATCTTTGATACGTCGTTATTGGCTAAATACATTTGTTTTCAGATATTGTTGGTTGACGGTTTGAATACTTCCCTTAATTTACCGTAGCGAGTCTTCTTTTCTTATTTATTTCTGCAATTTGTGGTTTTTCAATCGTCGTTAAGATATACATTATACATACTCGTTTACTATGTTCATCCAACAGTTACTCAGTGAGATAATAAACAGAATTACTAACAAGTTGGATGTTCTTTAACCGGACGAGCAGGCGGAATCGGATAAGGATACAGGACAATTTATCACATCCACACAATACGACAAGTGATGGAAAAAGTAAACGAATACAATCTATCCCTTTACATGGCCTTCATTTATTTCGAAAAGTCATTTGACGCAATAGAGGGCTTGGTATTGGCGAAAGCAGCAAGAGATATAGTATAGAATATAGAATAGAATATAAACATATGCAATTCATTCAAATGAAAATTCTACCATAACGATACATAACATTCGATAAAACTAAACCAACTATTGGGAAGAAAGATACTAGACAGGGAGACACCCTCTCTCCCAAAATTTGTTTACTAATTTACTAGAAGATATTTCCAAGGCTCAAATTTAGAAATACTAAGCTTAAACATCTCAGATTCGGTAATGGCATTAGCCAATAGACAACGTCAGTCGTGACGTAACGAGGAGCGGATACTTTTAGAAACCTTTCCAAACAGTTACTGTTCGCGTGTTGTTTGCCATAAGAAAAGTTTTAGTTGGTGTTTATCCGTTTTTATTCGTGAAATAAGGGTTTTAGTGTTAATAGTAGGAAATAAGAGACAATAAATAGTGTAGTTTTCCAGAAGTTTACTTCACACGCATATTTTTAAAATATTTGTAAATCTAATATGTATGTAGTCTCTAAAACTATGCTCTTTATTGTCTCTTATTTATTACTATTAACACTAAAACACTTATTTCACTAATAAAACACAGATAAACACCGACTAAAACTTTTCTTATGGCAAACAACACGCAAATAGGAATTGTTTAGAAAGGTTTTCAGAAGTATTCGCCCCTTTGTGACGTCACCTTTACGTTATCTATAACATGCCCGATTTAGAAAGCCAAATCGTGAACCTAGATGTAACACCGTCTTTAATTAGATTATCTGAAAACTACCCTTCTGTGCAGTTCACCGCTACCATCATGACCGCTACAAAGAAGTCTATACCCTGTATTAAATAAAACCTTATAAAATCATCTTTTTCATCAACAGAAACTTGTTTTGGGTGTCAGTACCATTAGTGAGAGAGTATTCGTTGAAAAAATCGTGTTCCGTCAGTTGCGGCGACAAATTTCGCCAAGTGGTGATTACTTTCCTGTGTGCAAAATGGCTGTGCCTCACTTATTCCCGCCAAAACATTCCCTCCAAATCATATGTCGTTAACTAGTGTCGTGCTTTATTACTTGCTGCGTTCTACTATTGTAATTTACATAATATTTATGGTTTTGGTATTGACATTGATAAATATTTATTTTACATATCGAGTATAATAATATAATAAAGTATAGAGCATCGCTTTTTGGTTTAACAATAAAGAAACATGTTGCGGGATTTTGCATACAGGACATGCTCATTACTCAAGCAGAGAGTAACTTTGGATAGATCTAGATTAAGGCAAATCACCATCATTTCCGGGAATTCAGATCTATAGGATGACTTGGCAATTTTCATCACTTAAAGCGGACCGAATCGGAGATTTTCTTTAATAGTTGCTATAGTAGAGACGAAACATTAAGTTAACAAGCCCGGTGTATCGGTAAACGACCCTATATTAACTACTTTTATTTGTTACTCACTTGTAAACAATACATATCACAATCTGACGTAACCTTTGAAAGTTGACGTTTACTGTCACTACGCGTTGCGAACGTGTTATTTTTGGTCGCGAAGGTGTTATTATTTTACACTGTCAGTAGACTACCTTTAGCCAATCAAATTGGTAGCATTTGGCTGTAGATGTCTACTTGATTTGTGTAATATGTTAGGATTTATATTATAATTACTTATAATTTTATTAATGTATCTATATTACAAGTGAATAACAAATAAAATATTGTACATTACACGCCAGGAAACTTGTTTTTACTGTCTCAAGGAGCTGACTGGCTCGCCTCGCGGCTGACCAGTCATTTACTCCTATCGCCAGTAAAAACAGTTTTTCCTGGCTAATAATGTAAACTACTATTACATGGCAACAACGATATCGTGTAGTATATTATACTGTCGATATGCCAAGGGCCTGCAATCCCACATACAGCCAAGTCTGATCGATTGGAATTTTTGTAGCACAATACACAATTCCGATCTTTGGGATCGGATATAGAGCTGGAAAAATCCCAGATTACCCCGAAAGTATGAAAAGTAAGTTTTAGGAAATATGTAAGTTGCATGCAGAATTGTTTGATAGTACATGTAGTTGATATCCTATCAGAGTGTCTCTTCTTTTTATATTTGTTTACATAATTTGCTTTCTTCGTCAGCTCTTCTTAACACCTCTTCATTAGTCATTCTCTCGGTCCAGCTGATCCTCAACATACTTCGATAACACCATTGCTCAAAGGCGTCTATTTTCTTCTTATTTGCTTTCGCTATCGCCGAAGATTAGCTTCCGTGGAGCAGTACAGTCCACGTTGAAAAGTTCTTATTATAGAAAGTCTTTTTTGCTTGTACATTTCGACTTCTGAACTCCCAGTCGAATCTTCCATCTGATGTTATGAAACTACGCAGGTAATAGAATTCATTTACTTGTTGGAGTTGTATGTGTCCTGTAGTGTGATATTAACATTAATCATATTTTTACCGCACACCACACTTTTGGTTTTACATTCATTTATTTATTATTCACTAAGTTATCTTCCATTATAAGTAACCCTTTAGCGCTCAAGCATTGAATGGCTTCATTTGCTTTATGGCATGGTGGCTAAAACTTTGACCACTTTCATTTAAGGAGAATATTACGTTGTATACTTATCCGAAGTGGACCATATTGACACGTATAGCTTCTGTAGATGTTTAGTGGCTAATGAGCTAACCACTTTCAATTGCAAAATTACGTGATGGGATTTAGCGCCCCCCATATAATAGGTGGTTAAATATTTGACCACTCTTCAGATGTTGTGCACTTGGGTGCAGTGCTAATTTGATTTTTACAACAAATACTTTTTTTTATTGAGTTTGATGAGTTTATACGGTGTTATGGTGTATTGTTGTAAAATACGATCCCTTGCAAGTAAGTATACTTTATTTTTTTCGATATTATCTAAAGGTTTATGTTGCAATTTATATCATTTTCATAGTAATGATAATTCTAACCTAAATTTGAACAAAATATGCATAACTTTGGAGGTCAATTATTACAAAGCTATTTATTGTTAAAAGTAAATGATACATGTTTTGTAAACCTAGGGTATCCTGAAACTAAACTTCATAGCATATTAATCTAGAAACCCTACGGCTCAAGAGTTATTTCTCATATTTCAAAAAAGCGTGCCATGTAGCAGTATCGTAGCGGACGCTGCTGTTTGGTGTTGACTACAAATTTTTGTTTTGGAAAAAAATACTGCTATTTGGTTTTCTGCATAACCTTTCAGCTTTATTTTTGCATTTACTATTATAAAGATAAGTAACGTTGGTGAGCATTTACCAGTAAAAGGTAGCTACAGAAGATGTCCATACTGTAGCACCAAGAAAGATGTGAAGCGTTCATCAATTGAGTGCAAGTCTTGCACAGTGTCTTTATGCTTAGTTTGTTTTGTTCCATTTCACACTGTTGGTTAGTATTTGTAAGAGTATTTTTTAGTTATAAATTTACAATATTTTGTATTATTTGCTAACATCAATAATTATTTGTTTTGAGAGAGAATTATAAAGTGTTTCTGTTCTTGGTTTGTATGTTCTACAATGTTTTGTTATATAACTTTGTAACAAACATTACTACCTTTATTTTGTGTAAGACAAAATTTTAGTTATATCAATAAATGATATTGTATTGCAGTATAATAATTTTCTTTGAGAAAACCTTGATTTTACTTACTATTAAAATGTGGTTACATTTTTAACCACCAAACATGCAGAATTAGAGGTGTACCTAAAAGCTTGGTGGCTAATTATTTTGCCACCCCAATTAATGGCTCCTGACAGATCAAATTAATAAAATACACCTCATTAGGAGCACACCATTCATAAGGCAACATGCAAATACCTTTTAACTAGCATTAAGAAAAAAAACGATAGGTGTGCATACAGGGATCTTTCCTGGTGGCCAAATTTTTAACCACTAAGTGTTAAAGGGAATGCTCCTTGGAGCTCTTCGGCGCTTTCTGCCTAGATAGTTATTTACGTAACATCCCCATACCTCAACATATCAATTCTTATTTCATTGATTTTTATTCAATTTGCGGTAGATTCTCTTATGCTATTGATGATTTTCTGTTTGTGCAAATTAAATAGTATTAGCTAGAACACACACACTTTCGGCATTGTATATCCTATCTCTGTATTTGACACCGCTTTTCTTTAGCATGTCAAAGATTACATTTTTAAAAGCCTTCTGTGCGTCCGCAAAGGCTATATACGTGTTTTTATTCTTCCTCGTCATTTGTTTGATAATTAGACTCAATGCAAGGATAGCGTCTTTTATCCCAGTGCCTTTGCGCAAACTGAATTGCTCTTCTCTCAGATTATTTCTATAATTCGATTTACTCTTAGGTGTATTATTTTTGCGAAAATTGAAGCATGACTTGTGAAGTAGTTTATTGTTCGGTACTCAGCGCCAGTTATTGTTTTTTAGGTATAAGTATTATCCTGGTATTGCAAAATCATTTGGTATCTGTCCTTTTTCATACATATCTCTCACTATGTGGTATAGTATTGTCATGGTATTTTTATTCAGTGGTAAAGTCGATTCCATGAATAGTGGCGGTTGTGCAAATAGAATCGAAGGAACTACCGTCGAATGCTCCTTCGATGTCAAGAAACGGGGATTGCTGTTGTTTTTAGAACAAAGATTTTTATGATTTCAGTTTGACTATTGTCTCATAGTCAAGTGAAGTTACTGATACTAAAGATATTTTCTCGCTATATTGAATTTTGGTGTAAAAGGGCAAACTACATTAAATGATCGAATGGAAAACATTTCGCCTTCCAGTTTCAGCAGGTTCTGACAGTTAAAAGTGATATATTTCCTAAAACTTACTTTTCATACTTTCGGGGTAATCTGGGATTTTTCCAGCTCTATATCCGATCCCAAAGATCGGAATTGTGTATTGTGCTACAAAAATTCCAATCGATCAGACTTGGCTGTATGTGGGATTGCAGGCCCTTGGCATATCGACAGTATAATATACTACACGATATCGTTGTTGCCATGTAATAGTAGTTTACATTATTAGCCAGGAAAAACTGTTTTTACTGGCGATAGGAGTAAATGACTGGTCAGCCGCGAGGCGAGCCAGTCAGCTCCTTGAGACAGTAAAAACAAGTTTCCTGGCGTGTAATGTACAATATTTTATTTGTTATTCACTTGTAATATAGATACATTAATAAAATTATAAGTAATTATAATATAAATCCTAACATATTACACAAATCAAGTAGACATCTACAGCCAAATGCTACCAATTTGATTGGCTAAAGGTAGTCTACTGACAGTGTAAAATAATAACACCTTCGCGACCAAAAATAACACGTTCGCAACGCGTAGTGACAGTAAACGTCAACTTTCAAAGGTTACGTCAGATTGTGATATGTATTGTTTACAAGTGAGTAACAAATAAAAGTAGTTAATATAGGGTCGTTTACCGATACACCGGGCTTGTTAACTTAATGTTTCGTCTCTACTATAGCAACTATTAAAGAAAATCTCCGATTCGGTCCGCTTTAAGTGATGAAAATTGCCAAGTCATCCTATAGATCTGAATTCCCGGAAATGATGGTGATTTGCCTTAATCTAGATCTATCGAAAGTTACTCTCTGCTTGAGTAATGAGCATGTCCTGTATGCAACATCCCGCAACATGTTTCTTTATTGTTAAACCAAAAAGTGATGCTCTATATTTCATTATATTATTATACTCGATATGTAAAATAAATATTTATCAATGTCAATACCAAAACCATAAATATTATGTAAATTACAATAGTAGAACGCAGCAAGTAATAAAGCACGACACTAGTTAACGATAACTGCATACAAACCACGACATATGATTTGGAGGGAATGTTTTGGCGGGAATAAGTGAGGCACAGCCATTTTGCACACAGGAAAGTAATCACCACTTGGCGAAATTTGTCGCCGCAACTGACGGAACACGATTTTTTCAACGAATACTCTCTCACTAATGGTACTGACACCCAAAACAAGTTTCTGTTGATGAAAAAGATGATTTTATAAGGTTTTATTTAATACAGGGTATAGACTTCTTTGTAGCGGTCATGATGGTAGCGGTGAACTGCACAGAAGGGTAGTTTTCAGATAATCTAATTAAAGACGGTGTTACATCTAGGTTCACGATTTGGCTTTCTAAATCGGGCATGTTATAGATAACGTAAAGGTGACGTCACAAAGGGGCGAATACTTCTGAAAACCTTTCTAAACAATTCCTATTTGCGTGTTGTTTGCCATAAGAAAAGTTTTAGTCGGTGTTTATCTGTGTTTTATTAGTGAAATAAGTGTTTTAGTGTTAATAGTAATAAATAAGAGACAATAAGGAGCATAGTTTTAGAGACTACATACATATTAGATTTACAAATATTTTAAAAATATGCGTGTGAAGTAAACTTCTGGAAAACTACACTATTTATTGTCTCTTATTTCCTACTATTAACACTAAAACCCTTATTTCACGAATAAAAACGGATAAACACCAACTAAAACTTTTCTTATGGCAAACAACACGCGAACAGTAACTGTTTGGAAAGGTGTCTAAAAGTATCCGCTCCTCGTTACGTCACGACTGACGTTGTCTATTGGCTAATGCCATTACCGAATCTGAGATGTTTAAGCTTAGTATTTCTAAATTTGAGCCTTGGAAATATCTTCTAGTAAATTAGTAAACAAATTTTGGGAGAGAGGGTGTCTCCCTGTCTAGTATCTTTCTTCCCAATAGTTGGTTTAGTTTTATCGAATGTTATGTATCGTTATGGTAGAATTTTCATTTGAATGAATTGCATATGTTTATATTCTATTCTATATTCTATACTATATCTCTTGCTGCTTTCGCCAATACCAAGCCCTCTATTGCGTCAAATGACTTTTCGAAATAAATGAAGGCCATGTAAAGGGATAGATTGTATTCGTTTACTTTTTCCATCACTTGTCGTATTGTGTGGATGTGATAAATTGTCCTGTATCCTTATCCGATTCCGCCTGCTCGTCCGGTTAAAGAACATCCAACTTGTTAGTAATTCTGTTTATTATCTCACTGAGTAACTGTTGGATGAACATAGTAAACGAGTATGTATAATGTATATCTTAACGACGATTGAAAAACCACAAATTGCAGAAATAAATAAGAAAAGAAGACTCGCTACGGTAAATTAAGGGAAGTATTCAAACCGTCAACCAACAATATCTGAAAACAAATGTATTTAGCCAATAACGACGTATCAAAGATCTGTTCTTTCACGGAATGGAATTTGAAAAAAAAATGAGAATAACACAAAGGCACATCATAGAAAGATTTATGCTCGGGGTAAGATTAAAAGACAGAAAGCCAATTGGCTTTGGATAAAGAATAGAACTAAAGTGGGAGATGTAATAAAACTTATAGCAAGGCCAAAATGGCAGTGGGCCGGACACTTAAATGAGAAGACAAGACAACAGGTGAAGTAGGAAAGTAACCTAAGACCGAACAAAGATTTCATGGTAGACCTCGCGCAAGATAAAGACTATATAGACGGGACAGTGGTAAAACAGGGGATGGGAGTGGTAGTCGACAGCATAAAATGGAAGCAATTAGGGGAGACGTATATGGTCAAAGTTGGAACACTGACTGCGAATACATGATGGATTGCTTTTTACCTGGCTTGTGAAATGTTAATGTTAATGTTAACCCATCACATAGATTAGGATTCCCGGAAATGAAAATGATTCGCATTAATCCGGACATATTCAAAGTTACTCGCCGTCTTGAGTAATGAGCATGCCTTGCATGCAACATCCCGCGACTGGTTCCTATCTATAATATTTCTTGTTAAATCGAAAAGCGATACCATGCTACATTATACTGTTACACTAGATATGAAAATCAAGTATATATATATCAATGTCGATACCAAAACCTTAACCATCATGTAAATCACAAGAATAGGACGCAGCAAGTAATAAAGTACGACACTAATAAACGATATATGCATACAAACGACGACATATAATTTGGAGGGAATTTTGTGGCGGGAATAGGTGGCAATTGGCTTTGGATAAAGATTAGAACTAAAGTGGGAGATGTAATAAAACTTATAGCAAGGCCAAAATGGCAGTGGGCCGGATACTTAATGAGAAGACAAGACAACAGGTGAAGTAGGAAAGTAACCTAAGACCGAACAAAGATTTCATGACCTCGCGCAAGATTCTTTGTTGCATGCATGGGGATCTCGGAAACTATTATAGAGATAGAAGCTCGGTTAAATGGGGAAGTTGTGTGAATTTCTGAGACCAATTTAATGACGCGTTCATTGGTTTCAAAATATCCATGGCTTGCTAGATATTCACAATAAAGTGAAATTGGTCACATTTTTGTAATCGATCTACAGCTCTTATTATTGAGGTTACAGAAAAAGTGTAAATGAAAAAGTTGTAGATATTCTTATGCTTAATAAACCGGGCCCATCAAATTTTCATTTTTGTTTTTATACCCGAGTTATCACATAAAGTTGCCTTTTTTTAAATGGCAATCATAGTTGGCTATGCATTTTTTAGGGAGAGCATTTTTCCCCCTTTTCAGTAATATAGGGTTTGTTATACTTATTTTAAGAAATGACAAAGTTATAACAATTTTCTCATTATTTATTTACCTAAATAAATTTAGGTGGCCATGGAAAACTCAAAATAGTGGAGCAATTGATGCTTATAAGTATTTTAAGATGATTTTAAGATTTGCTGCTGCTCGAGGATCGCGGTTTTGGTTATAATAGTAAAACAGCATGTCATTCTTATTCAATCATATTAGCTTTATTTATAAACAAATATTTATAGTTACCACCGGAACATAAATAAAATCATATGGCAAAAATATTATTTTATAGGTCATCTTACAATAGCATTAATAATTACTCTACTGTTTTCCATAGCCACCTATAAATTTTGTAAGTAAATAATGAGAAAACGCCTATAACTTTGTCATTTCTTAAAATAAGTATAACAAACCTTATATCATTGAAAAGAGCAAAAGAAGCTCTTCATAAAATACGCATAGCCAACTATGATTGCCATTTAAAAAAGGCAACTTTATGTCATAACAAAAGTGAAAATTTGACATACGCTGTTTATTAAGAGTAAAAATATCTACAACTTTCTCATATACACTTTTTCTCCAACTGTAATAATAAGAGCTGTAAATCGATTACAAGAATTTGAACAATTTCACTTTATTGTAAATAGCAACTTATGAATATTTTGAAACCAATGAACGCGCCATTAAATTGGTCTCCAAAATTCACACAACTTTCTACATATAACTGACTTTCTATTTCTTATAGTTTCCGAGATCCCCATACAAGCAACGAAGAATAAGGGCACCCTGTATATAGACTATATTACAACATTGCAAGGGGAATTTAAAGACCCAAAAAATTACGCAAGAAAATACAGGGTGTTCCATATAAAAAATAGAACTTTATCTCATAGCTCCCTTCCTGCAACCCAAAGTAAAAGAAAAAAACTGAGTACACCAATAGATTCTACGAGAAAAACTATGTATTTTACCAATTATGTTTTTTTGTACCGTAAACTGGGGTGGAATTGATAACTTATTTTCGTTTTTGTTGTTTTTTTAGAGAAAACGATAGATTCAAAAATTGAAAAATACAGGGGTATATACTAACATTCCTGTAGAATACATTTCGTGATATGTAAATTTTAAAATATTGATAATCAACGAGAAAAAAATAAAACCTCGTTATCAAAGTTATACTCAGGTTGGGGTGAGTTTGATAGACTTTTTTTAGTTGATATTACCTACTTAGGTGGTTTAGTGATCAGTGTAACCCATTTTTCATTTAGTGCACACGTTATTATTTTATATAATATTGTAACATAGAGGTCGGCGTACATCATTGATCATGTACCTACCTACACAAAATGTTTTCTATAAAAAAACAAATGCTTTAGAAATAAACAATTTTATTTTCATTGAAACATTATTACTCATAGTATATTGTACACATACGATTACTTAAAGTAACCAACCCAAAATGCTATAAAAGTGACCCCATTCAATAAATTACTCTATAACTTTTGAATGAGTGTAAATACCCTCCAACCACATGGAAAGTTAGGTTAAGTAAAAGATTACAAACACTAAATCTACATAGGAGTCCTAAATTTAATGAAGAATATAAAAGTACACTGTATTTTTATGATGTTAACATAAGTTTAGGGCCGTCTTATAACCAAATACAAAAATAAAGCATACAACCCTTAACAGTAAACACTACGTTAGTAACACTCCGCAAACCTGATGGAATAACATGGAAAATTGCACATCTTCTAGAAAAAAAATGTCAAAAAAATATGCACAACATACTATTTGCACACATAACACTAGAAAAGTGACACAAAAGATTCAAATTTGTCATTTGTACTAGTTAAAAATTTAAAATGGCACAAGATTAATCGATTATTCGATTACACTTATAAAATAATCGATTAATCGATTATTTCGATTAACCGATCATTCCGATTAATCGTTTATTTCGAATAATCAATTATTTCGATTAATCGGTTATTTTCGATTAATCTACATTTTATTGTTATCCCTATTTAATTTTTATTTCTGTGGTGGAAATTTCTCCACGTTGAGGTCTAAAAGGATAAGAATGTAACATATTAATTTGCTGCAAGGCTGCAACGTTGCAAAGTCAGTAGGTTGGATATATTGGGTGTAGCAAAAAGGAAGGGGAGTCCCTCCATCTCTGAATTGTATTATTTCGGACATCCACTTTAAGTAATTTAAAAGCGGGTAATTCCCATACAATAGTATTATTTGTGTACAAGCAAATATCTATTCCAGTACCTTCCTGATGACCAAAGCAGACTAGGGCTGTGCAAAATAATCGATTATTACATTACACTTCTCAAATAATCAATTATTTCGATTATTGTCGTTTTTTTGATTAATCAATTAATCGATTATTTTTGATTATTCGATTATTTTCGATTAATCGATTATTCAATTATTATCGATTATTTTTTATAATCGATTATCGATTATTGATTTCCATAATCGCGCAGCCCTAGTCTGGAATAATACTTACCCTGAAAATTTCATCAACTTTCTTCCAGCCTGTTCAGAGAAAATCAATACAAAAACATTTCAACACCCTGTATCTCGGTAACCATTGGGCTGAGGACATAATATGTTCATATAGACTTTTTGTCTTATTTTTACACGTACTAACGCCCACGAAGCCGTTGCCTACATTTTAGATACAACCTGTATAAAATATACAGGGTGTTTCGAAATTCGCACACATGGACTGTAGGGCGGTATTCCGTAGGTTATTTTAAGAAAAAAGTTCCTATGGACATGGGTCCGAAAACGCTTCGTTACGGAGTTACAGCCCTCTGAAATTACACCTATCCGATCACTTTTTGTTTGATAAGTTTGACAATAGTTGCATTAACGTTTTGAAAATGTTTGTGCTGGCATTATTTATCTACGGTAATGTTTATACTTAATTTCACTTTGATGCATGCACCAGAGGCGTATCATTCGGGGATTGTGCACTATTTTCTTCGATATTTTTTACACCCTTCAGATTTTTTCAATTTTTTTCTTTAGATTATTGTTTCCCATGTTTTCCAAAAATGATTTTTGTGTTTTTTTTTCAGTATGATGCACTGTTTTCCAGATATTTAAATTTTTATGAAAAATCGAGTTGCCATGAAAATTTGAAAACTTGGTAGTATGGGTTTTAAACTGTTAGGGTGGATTCAGGAAAACAAAACAATCAAACAACAACCGTAGTAGTACGTAACAATTTTAATCAATTTTGCTTTTCTTTAAGGTACGGAGGACGAGGAGCGTACAAATATCTGTAAGGCTGTTAGATTGTGGGGTTTCGAGAGTCTATGTCACAACCCCCAATGCACAAAACCCCCAATTTGCCGTGACTACAACCCCCAACTTGGTCATAACCCCGAACTGCCGTTTCGGTTCGACATGGCCGACTTGGTCACAATCCCCAACAGTCTCTTTGACCATATCGCCCGCCTTGGACGTAACCCCCAATCAAATGTGTGGTCACATCGCCCACTGTGGTCATATCCCCTAACGGGATTTTTAGACACAACGCCCAGCGTGGTCATAACCCCACACCGACGCCTGTTGTATATACAGGATGCTTGGCATGGGTTGGGCAAGGTCTTACCTTTTTATTTTAAACTAAATACCCTGTATATTTTTACATTGTCAAATTCCTCATCAATGGAATATTATAATATAATAACTAACACAACTCAACATATTATACAGGGTGATCGATATTGACAAACTGCGTCATTTCTCGATTTTTTTACGGAACACCCTATATATTACTTCATAATTTAAAAGTCTATAAACCTAACTTTTATTTTATACAAAATATGTAATTTGTTAAATTAATAATTGGTATACTATTAAAGAATTGAAAATGTACCTAATTAATTTAAATAATCTTTTAGAAATAGAGTTTTCACAGATACCTCCCCAAGAGCGTATTCCGTTATAAAATAATATTTTTATTAATAAAAATGTTGAATTAACGAAACGGAATGAATTGATTCAATTATTTGAACTTTGCATTAATCAAAATTATTGTACTTTTAATAATAAAATGTATCTTCAGAAAGACAGCTTATCAATGGGTAGTTCAATTCCACCACTTTTGGTTAATACACAAGGTGTTTCTAAATTATGTACCATAAATTTATGGACGACTAGAAAATCTCAAAATAATGCAAAAGTTTTAATAAATTTATTTCCAAAAATGCTTCGTTACGTAGTTGCAGCCTTCTAAAGTGAGGCTGGTCCAATCACTTTTTTGTTGATAACTTTCACAATAATTGCATTAAAATTTTGAAATTTTTTGAGCTAGTACTACTCAACCACGTTAATGTTTATGTTCAATTTCACTTCTATACATGCACCAGAGGCGTATCATTCAGGGGGGTCGTGCACTATTTTTTCGAAATTTTAACACCTTTTGCCTTTTTTGATTTTTCCTTTTAGATTATTGTTCCTCATACACAAATACACAAAACATGCTTTTTGTTTAATTTTTTCGTACGATGCATTTGTTTTCTAGATATTTAAACTTTTATTAAAAATAGAGTTGTCATGAAATTATGAAAATTTCGTGGTATATGTTTTAAACCCTCAGAGTGGATTTAGGACATCAAAACAATCGAAAAAGTTAATATGCACATGTAACCAAAAACGCTTTGTTACAGAGTTACAGTGTACTTCTTGTGTTTCAGCAATCTGTTAACAACTTAAAAGGTGCTGTTAACTATGTAACGACGCATTTTCGGATACATATTTATATGAATTTTTTGATTATTTTGATTTCCTGAAGCCATGTGATAGCGTAAAACACATACTACCAAGTTTTCAAATTTTAATGGCAACTCGATTTTTAATAAAAATTTAAATATCTCGAAAAAAGTGCATCATACAGAAAAAACACTAAAATCATTTTTTGTGTATTTGTATATGGGAAACAATAATCTAAAGAAACAAAAATAAAAAAGTCAAGGGGTGTAAAAAATATCGAAGAAAATATTGCAC